>JALIZH010027245.1:0-11588 GCA_030522465.1 Rhipicephalus appendiculatus
CGCGCACGAAAAATTGGCTGGTAGGGTGGCAGCACCTGTCGGAGCAGATATCGATGATGATGATGATGTCTGCTGCCTATTCCCTTTGAAGCGGGAGATCAACGGGCTAAGCTGGATCGGGCGAAAAGGAGAAAGTTTAAGTTTAGAAGGAATTTAAAAATGTGGGAGGAGAAATGGAAAGAAAAAAGATTGGTCACTTCCAATGCACCCTCGGCGCATCATAGTCGCCGCTACTGCCGCGGCGCGCACGTTTGCTCGACCTGTTTTCTCCACCAGTGTTTGAGCCGTCGCTTCGTAGCCTCTACAGCTTCCCAGCTTGGCGGTTCGCCGGGCCCGCGAAAACCGAGAGCCCTTGACAATGCGCTGTTGCCGTCTGTCGCGCCTGTCGCGTTTTGCCCCGAGGTGCCACAGTCCTGAGCATCAGGTATCGCAGGTCGCAGGCCAGTACACTCTAGCAGGATGTGCCAGATTGTCTCCTCTGCGTCGTGGCACAAGGGACACATTGTGTCAAGCTCGGCAATGTACCTGGCGAGCAGCGAGCGTGTCCTAAGTACACCACTTTGTGCCTCGCACAGTAGCCCACTGCCCCTGGAGTTGTCATAGAAGGCTTCCTTGGCAATATCTGACTTTCCCTCCTGATACAAGGCCAGGGCCCTCTTCGCTCGTCCCGACTCCCTCCATCTCTCGGTCTCTACCGCTCTAACCGACTCCCGCACCTTTTTCCTTGCGTCGCGCTGGGGGGAGCCGTCAGCCGGATAGCCTCCACCCTGTATCGCTCCGACAGCGAGCTGGTTCGGGCGACCCATTTTGTCCGTACCGACCGGAGGTGTACGTACTTGTACACCTCCCGGGCCCAACGGCCATCTGGCAGGCCGCTGAGGCGCCTCTCGTACGAGAGTTTGGCGACCGCCTCCTTCGCCTCGAAAGACGACCATCCAAGGTCGCCCTGCACTGCCTCATTGGGAGTGAAGCCGTGCACCCCCCAAGGCTGTGCGACCCGCTTCCCTCTGGCGAACCTCGAGCGCCTGCCTAGTCGCGGATGAGAGGCACACCACAGCGTTACCGAAAGTCCAGCGATGTCTCTGTTGCCAGACGGCGTGCGTGCTGCCGGGCACACCGGGGCTATGGTCTCCGAGATTGCACGCAACCTGTCGGCGTGCAATGTCGGAGGTCATCACTGGGCGAAGCTCAAATCATCGAGTGTGCTCACGTGAGCTCTGCGATTGCCAGCGTGTCTCATGAGTTGAGGAGGGAAGGCAGGGGTGAGAAGGAGGGTATGATATAATTGTCCGTAGCCGCCTTGGTACATGGCGTGCCGCTAAATTTGTGGTCCGGAACCTGTTGACCATGTCACGGGCCGTCTCGCCCAGCACCGAGTTCCATCCGCTCCCAACGGCAGACGTCAAACGCAGGCCCAGACATCAAGCCGCCCGTCACGGGGAAGGTCACGGGCTTGCAAACACCAGGGGGGTCGTCAAGGTAGCGGAACGGAAGCCGTGCTCAAGCAGTGCTTCGAATAGCACTGTTATGGCACGGCATAGCCGATCCTGTAGCACACGGCAATGAAAACTCAAAGCGTACTGGAGTGAAGTACGATCGCTTTAATGGCGACAGAGAATCCGAAGAAGAAGAAAAAAAAACAGGTGCGTAGTGGGTCGCCCCTTCACTTCGTCTTCGTCTTCTTTCCTAGGTCACAACATCTTCCGGGGCCTCAGTTGTGGTAGCGCCGATCTCCAGGCAGTATATCTTCTGCGCGGGTCTTTTCAAAACTTTTGCGCTACCCAGGCGTAACAGGCAAGCACGAACAATTCCGTCATTGCCGAGGTAAACTTCTTCAACTTTTGCCAGAGGCCACATAAACTTCGCCTTGTTGGGTGTATCCACAATCACAATGTCTCCAACTGCCAGGTTGCGGGAAGAAGATCCTGGAGAACGATGTGCGGATGGTAGAGTGAGAATATACTCGTGCTTCCAACGTCTCCAAAAGTGATCCAACAAATTCTGGCGATGTTGCAAACCGCGTGAATATTCCTTCGCAGTGCTGTGGTTCACTGAATCTTCTGTTGAATCACCATCCGGCAAAGCGGTAAATTGTTGGCCTATAAGGAAATGTGCTGGCGTAATCGCGGATGGCTCACCGGCTTCAAGGCAGGCATAAGTAAGTGGTCGGGAATTAACCACGCCCTCGACCTCGGTAAGTAGCGTACTGAGTTCTTCAGCAGAAAGGCTATTTCATCTGAGGACTTTCCGCAGAGACGTCTTCACTGATCTTATCAGCCTTTCCCACCAACCACCCCGCCACGGCGCAGCGTCCACGATAAATTTCCATTTAATCCGCTGCGTCGTGAGGAACGACTGGAAGTCGGTCTCTTCGATTCGGTCCATTATCTCCTTGAGTTCTTTAGACGCTTTTTTGAACGATCGAGCGTTGTCTGAGTAAATGACGCTGGGCAGTCCTCTCCTAGCAATAAATCTTCGGAATGCCAGCAGGAAGCCTTTCGCAATCATGTCGGTCACCAACTCCAAGTGTATCGCCCGCGTTGATGCACAAGTAAAAATTACAATGTACATTTTTTGGTCGCATTGTCCCGCTTTTTTGGCGAAGAGTTGTCCTGCAAAATCCACGCCTGTAGTGTCGAACGCCTTGGATTGTTCAATCCTACAGGTCGGAAGTGGAGCTTGTGGCGGCGAGCTTGCCTTCGCTCTATAGCGAGCGCATAGCGCACAACGGTTTATCACCGTCTTCACTGTTCGGCGAGCTCGTATAACCCAGAAGCGCTCTCTCAGGTGGTTTAGCGTGGCGGTTATGCCTCCATGCATTGTGCGAACATGGGAATCTCGAACTTCAAGAAACGTGAAATAATGACCGTCAGGTAGCACCAATTGGGTGCTTTGTACCAGGGCTTTCATTCAGGTTTTGTAGCCTTCCACCAATTCGAAGCAGGTTTTCTGCATCTAGAAATGGTCGCAAATCAGTCACCTTTGAACTTTTAGGTAGAACCTGCTTCTTAAGAAGCGCAGACATTTCATTACCAAAGGCCTCACTCTGAACTTGGGGTATCCAGTAACGCTCAGCTGCCAATACTTCCTCCGTCTTCAGACATCCATACCTCGGGCAACATTTATTAGCATTGTGTATGAAGCGCCATACCCACGCCGTGACTCTAAGCAGTTTGATGAGAGAACTGTGCCGTGTTACGTCAAAGATTGGCGCTCTCCGCTCATGCGTTTCGTCACTTATTGAAGGGCTACATATGCCGAGTTGATTACTTGACGATGCTCTTCATCGGATAAGAGTTTCCTCAGTGGCCATTCAGAAGGATTTAGCCACAGCCAACTCGGTCCTTGCCACCAAACGTTCTTCTGTATCAAGGTGTCTAGCGATTCACCCCTCGTTAGCAAATCCGCAGGATTTTCATCACCTAGGCAATGCTGCCAGCTGCAATCCCGTATTTGTGTCACTGTTTTGATTTCAGTGATGCGGTTTTTAACGAAGACTTCTTGCTTGCATGAGCCTGCTTGAATCCAATTCAAGACAATTGTAGAGTCTGTCCACATAAAAGAACGTGGTCCGTGAAAAAAAGGAGCATATGCTTCTTCTATATATGTCAGCGATCTGCTGCCTATTAGCGCTCCCATTAGCTCGAGGCGTGGTAAAGAGAGAGGCTTCAATGGGGCGATTCTTGATTTCGCAGCGATGAGACTTGTGCTGATGTCACCGTTAGCTAGCTCAGCGTGAACATACGCGCACGCTCCATAAGCTTTCGTGCTTGAGTCCACAAAGATGTGTATTTGAATGTCATGAATATCAGCTGCCTCTGACGTCAAACGTCGGGGAACATTGACCTTGGGAAGGTGAACCAAATCACTTCTCCAGCTCCTCCACTGTCGTGCTATATCATCTGGCAGCTCGTCATCCCAGTCGACTTTACGGACCCACAGCTGCTGAAATAACATCTTCCCTCGTACCACGAAAGGAGCAACTAGTCCCAGTGGGTCATAAACTCTCGACACTGTTTGCAGAAGAGAGCGCTTTGTATCTTGAGCCTCCTCCAGGAATGACAAGATATTTTGAGAGCTGTAAGTAAGGCTGTTGGTCTCCATGTTCCATTTCATTCCGAGGACTTTTGTATTGGATGACGTTTGTCCGCTGCTGTTGGGTAGAGCTGGCTCGTTTGAGTCGAATATGTCCTGCAGCTCTTGGCAACTTGTTGTCCATTTTCTGAGTGACATTCCAGCGCCATTCATTATTTCCTTTGCGGCGGCCTAGAGCTCCACAGCTGCTTGTAAATTATCCGCCCCAAACAACAAATCATCTACATAGAATGACTTCATCAGTAGTTGTGCCACTCCGTGCTGCTCGTTGTCTACACCTGTTTTGAGGTGATGTTGAATGGTCGCTGTGAGCATGAATGAACTTGACGTCGATCCGAAGGGTACTCTTGTCATTCGCCAGACTTGTATGTCGTCATCCCTGAACGGTAACGTCGGCTTCTCAGCAAACCACAAGAACCTGAAGAGATCTCTGTCTTGTGCTCTAACACCAACCTGCAGAAATGCTTCTTCTATGTCTGCAGTCATTGGTATTTTGTACCAGCGAAATCTCATGAGGACTTGTAGCAGCTGAGGATTCAAGTTCGGACCGGTTTGTAGGCAATCATTCAGCGATTTCTGGTCTCTTGCATGCGACGAGGCATCAAATACCACCCTCAGCTTTGTAGTGAGCGAATCCTCACGGATAACTTCTCGGTGCGGCATGTAGTAGGTGCGCTCCTCGTTGGTTTTCCTTTTGGAGACTACTTCCGCGTGTCCCGAGTCCACATACTGTCGGATGGCATGGTCATACCGTTCCAGCAGGCCCTCCTTAGTTGATAATCGTCGTACAAGGCTCTGAAGGCGGTTGCGTGCTACGAGGTAGTTGTCTTCAATTAGTTGTATGTCAGGTTCTTTGCACGGCACTGCAACTTCGTACCGTCGATCCTTCTTGACAATATTATCTAGGAACCTGGACAACGTGCTCAAAGAAGTTAGTTGTTCTTCGCTTGGGGAGATGCCCATAACATCCAAAGTCCAAAAGGACTGTAGATCATCATTGATCTCTTCTTGCGTATGTATATCTGTTCTTAATACACATACCATGACCCTGGATGTGCTTTGAACAAAGCTCCTTTTCTTGACTGGTCCTTGTAGCGTCCAACCTAAAATGGTGTTAATAGCCACTAGTCCTTCAATTTCTTGGCTTCTAATCACTTCACCAGTTAAGATCTTCCATATTTGGTCTGATCCAATAAGCAGGCTTATTCCAGGCTCGGCTTGCACCATAGGAATGGTAAGCTCGTCCGCTAATACCAGCTTTAGGTCACGAAGGTTCTTGCCAAAGGAACAGTCAGTGTTCGTCACCGCGACATCTTGACAAATCACTGGTATCGTGATAGCTTCGATGACCTGTTCTTTGTCACCAAACTGGCTTCTCACATGCACTTCGACTATTTTACTTCGCCGTGGTTGGGAAGGTACTTCAGACGCAAACGTGTTGATTGCCAGCTTCGTTTCTCCGATTACTTTCAGCTCAAACGCGTAGCGAGTTCTTCCTTTATATATGAGCGCTGGCTGCCGCTGTCTAAGATTCCTCTTATGTAGCAAGCCTCATTTCCTCTTCCCACCCAGGAACGAAAGGTCTGTAGATGTACATCTTCGTCAAGTTGGCAGCTCGTTACGGCAGTTGATCTTTCGCTCTGGTCTAACTGTGTTTCGTTAACACACGCTGTCGTTGTGTTCAATTTCTTATCACTCCTTTCCTTTGCGTTTGGCTCGCACATAGTTGTTGCGTGCCTTTTCTTGCAAGACATGCACTGTATGCGTCTTTGACAATCTCTGGCTAGGTGTCCCGGGTTTCGGCACCATATGTTATGGCACGGCATAGCCGATCCTGTAGCACACGGCAATGAAAACTCGAAGCGTACTGGAGTGAAGTACGATCGCTTTAATGGCGACAGAGAATCCGAAGAAGAAGAAAAAAAACAGGTGCGTAGTGGGTCGCCCCTTCACTTCGTCTTCGTCTTCTTTCCTAGGTCCCAACAAGCACCACATCATCATGCTGAGGAGGAAGGGCATTCTCCAACGCACGGTCAAACGTTATTGCCTGGAAAGTGACCACTTCGTCCGTCGTCGGCTGGTGGTCGAACCTGGAGCGAAGTCGTACGGAAGGGCGAAGGCCCCGGAGGCCATCCGTACAAACGTCCGCTCGGTTCACCGCATCTCCTCAGCCACGGACTCTTCCAACGTGTTGCCCGGCCAGGACAGGTATGCGCTGCCGGATACGTTGTAGAGGTACCCCTGTTGCAGGTAGACTTCCAGTGGTGCAGATACTGCCAAACGGATCTTGCCGAATTCCGCTTTTTGACGAGGGCTTTGTTGTCTTGGGAGTTATGCGCATGCACGCGCTGCACGAGCTCTTCAAATGGAAACACGTCGAGGACGAGGTTTTTCCGTGCCTTAAAGTGGCCACGGCGTTTCTCTCCTTCTACCTCCACTGCGTACTCTACGCGCCCAATCGATGAAGACCCGGAGCGCTCCCACTCGCAGGACTGGAGCCACTCCTCGAAGGGGCGGTTGTCACAAGTCTTGCCTGGTTTGTACCGTACCAAGTCATGGATTCTGCCAAGGATGCCCTTAGGGCTGAGGTCACTGTCGAAGAGTAGGCCGTGGGGTCGCTGGCCACCAGAGGCCAAATCCTCAGTCTCTTGGACAGGATCCCACCCAGGAACGGGGGGGGCACATGGCTCCAAAAAGCGCGGCACACTCGTAAAAACAGACCCTGTCGTCATCGGACAGCTCATTCTTGGTCTTTTTCACGGTATCAGACAAAGTCTTGCAACTCGTACGGTAGTGTTCGGAGTCCCCGTCGAAGACGCCCGACCGCACCAGGCCTTGCCACCACAGGTCACCGAAGCAAAAGATGGCCATGAGCAGGTTGCAGGTCAAAATGTAGTCAAAGCCGCGACACAGGGCCAGGACCTCTGCCAACCGCTCACGCCGAGACGTCTTGATGCCGTAGGTAAGCATGTCTGCCATTCTCAGGTTGCGTATCCCCATGTCGGCTTCGTTCCTTGGGGGGTACAACTGTTGCGCGAGGCTGTCATCTTCGGGGTTCGAGAGGAGGTACTCGATGTCATCGTCGGTGGGGGTCGACGGCTTGCAACCGCTGTAAGAGGACTTTTTCTTCACAAGTCTCGGGATGTCCTGCAGCGACAGCACGTCTTCCCAAATGTCAGGGAGCAGGGTTGTGTTGGCCCTAAAAAGAGCCATTCAAACATCCGGGCAGGGTCTGGCCCCACAAACCGCCGCCACCATAAACACACACAAGAAACACAGGGTCATATGAATATCCGCGCAAATACAAAGAAACACAAATATTGCAAAATAAGTCTGCGCACCCGCACGCGCACACCACTGACGCGCACTGGTACACCAACTCTTTACAGTCATCAGGCAAAATAACACTAGTGAAGGCTGTTAAGCACATCTCGTCTTGAGGGGTTTTAGTTAGCCAGGATGGGGGGGGGGGAACACTTTCTTGCGTCTCAGGATGGCGCAGCCCAGTGCCTCCAGGCCCACGAATCAGACTTCGGAGTTGTTCCCCGAGTTTGCGGGATCTGGCTGATCCGAAGGCTC
The DNA here is from genome assembly GCA_030522465.1 of Rhipicephalus appendiculatus. NCBI lineage: Eukaryota > Metazoa > Arthropoda > Arachnida > Ixodida > Ixodidae > Rhipicephalus > Rhipicephalus appendiculatus. The sequence goes on from JALIZH010027245.1 coordinate 7,675, forward strand.
CCCCCCTGCCACGTTTCCCGACTTCGTCTTCATCTTCCCCAACCAAGCCTTAGCGGCATTGGTCTTGAATGGCTTGGGTATCGTCGGCTGGGCAACAACACTGGAGTCGATGCCGCTTACTGCAGTGCCGCACGGCCCTTGCACCACCTCGTACCAGGTGTCGGGGTTTGACATAGGCTGCTGCAGAGTCAGCACCTTGTGTGTTCGCCTGTCCATCCAACTGCTCCACACCGTGGCGAAGAACGGGTATGGCGTGCTTTGGGTGTAGAATTTTTTCGTCTTCTCGGCCCACGAATCTTCGCCGCGTGTGAGGGCGATGGGGGGCCCAGCCAGGTGGAGGGGCGCCAGGGACGGGATTGCCGTCCCTGAAGTCTTTCAACTCGTACGCGTCATAACAGTGAACCAAACGGCTCAACCAAAGCAAATGATCGCGCACTTGCACTATGTCATCTTTGGATACGTCGAAGAACTTGCTCGTGTCCGTCCAGATGAACGGCCTTGCTGCGAAATTCGGCGGGCTAGCCACCGGGTCGGTTTCCGCTCCATAAATGTCGCTGTTGCCCTCGCTGGTGTAGGTGATGCGAAAGGGCTGGAACGCCTTGGGGACCTCCGCCAGGTACTTGAACATGTATATGTCGATGAGGGGGGTCGGACATATCTTGCTAAGCGGGGTGACTGTTTCCAAATTGTACACCTGAGGCTGTCAGGTGCGGGGCCGCTTCATGCGCTGGAGCACACACACTCCATCCACGGTATACAACAGCTTGCCGCCGATGAAACGTTCCAAGGCGATGCGCAACAGGTTGCCCAGTGGTGGAACGTCCTCGGCTCCGAAGCCAAACAGTGAGTCATAGTAGTCTGTTTCTCCACGGCCAGGAATCTCGGCACGGGATGCAGAACGGATGGTTTCTGTGTCGAGGTGCCAATGGTTCGATGATGCTCAAGCCTAAACGCTGACAAGCTTCAAATAACCGTTTCAGGGTCCTTTTAATAAAAACTGACAATCAAGCCAAGGAAATTGAAGTGGAAGAAAAAACAACTTTCCACTGGCAGGGATAGAACCTCCAACTTTCGAATCATGCGTCTGACGTTATTCACGTCTGACGCATTATTCAAAGGTTTGAGGTTGTGTCCCTGCCAGCGGCGAGTTGTCTTTTCGTCCACTTTCATTTATTCACATTTATATTGTAATTATTACAGATAACATCCCCTATACTTTCCTTGGCTTGATTGTCTCTTAGTTCTCATTAACTGGGAATGCTGCAATTTAGGTTGGCCTGGAAGATGGGTCAGCCCTTCAATTGAGAATAATAATAAAAAAAAAGAGAACGTGGAATGGCCAAAGTATGGAAAGGTTTTCTTACTGTGAAACAAATGCAATTTTGAATGCTGCTCAATTAAGATCCGCATCCTTCATCAGCAGTTGTGGATGCGCTGCAGTCTGACGCTGAAATGAAGTTTTCTTCTTATTGCTGCATGTCCTGATTTTAATTCTTCTGCTTCCATCAGTAGCCAATGCTTCCCTCAAACACAGCGAACTCGCTGTGTGCTGCCAGATTTCCAAGTGTCTCCACGAATTTGATCACTGTTTCCTAGAATGCTATGGGGAACTCTCGTTGGCATCCGATCACTTTCACAGGAAAGTAGGAAGATGTAGCCTGAAGCCAAAATAGATTCACAAGAGAACAACAAAAACGCAGCATTGGGCTGTGACATGTCACAGGTGTGGTACCTCATGACAAAAGTCCTTCATAGTGAAGAGGATTTTGGTCTGTTGAAAACGGATTGTGTAAAATCGAAATACTGTTAAAACAGATTGTTATGTAAACACTGAATTCATGGGTGCGACTGCTGCTCATATTACACATTTTTAATACGATTCCGTTTTCCGATGCCATTTTTTATTTAATTCCAATTCACTGTTTTTATTCGCCCTCTTTGGGGTAATAGAAAGAGGGATTGAAACAGTGAAAATAATGGGAGGGGAAGGGAGGGGGGGGCTTGCTCGATCATGGGCTATTTCAAATGTCCCGGAAAAAAGAGGGGGGGGCGCTTGCTCAGTATTTCACGGTGTGTGTGTCTCCATTGTCAGAAGCTTGTTTACTTCATCTGCTGCTGTAGCCTGTTGTTCAAAATAGTGCTTAAGTTCTTGAATGTATTCCAGGGCTTAAGAAGTAGCAATTTAAATTTATCAGCTGCAATCCCTCCATCACCTTCTTCCCCTTCCTCTTCTGCACGTTGTTATGTATTTGGTGCTCTGCGTCATCAATCAGCTGCTCTGTGCTGACGAGGTCATTGTCCGCAGTGATGTAATCAGAAAATTTCTGGCTCTCGAAGGCCTCCTGAAGAGCTGTCAAGATAGATACCTGGATCTGGTTAATCTACCAGCTTCTTTTTTCTCATTCATGACACAGGAGCTGACACTTGATTGCTTCTTGCTGCAGTGTAGTGGGAGGAGGACTGAGTGCAGTTTTTTGTTTGCTGCATTTTGGTGCTGCATATCTGGGCTGCTAAAGTTTTTGTTAGCAGGCAACTGGTAACTTTTCTTTTCTAGGGGCTGTTTGTGATTTGCAAGCTTAAGATTTGCAGTATATTTCTCCTGGTCCCTTTTGCATGGTTTCAAGTTCTAGATGTAATCGTAGGGAGCCTTTTCAATAGCCCTTGTCAAGTGGCTTCTGCTTTGTACTTTGAATGAGTCTATCTTTTTTGGTTGTTAATTCTTGCCTCTAATGCTGGTTTTTGCTCTGCATTATTTTCTCTGGCCATAAAGCAGTAGGCGTCATAAATAATAGTACAGCTTTCACTCTCATTGCTCTGAGTGAAGGCTCGATCCTGCTGTGACTTGCGAAACTGCAGCTCTACAAAAGCAGCTGTGTGAGTATGCTTGCACATGTGTGCATGCATTGCATAATCAAGACACGTGCATGTGTACATGTGAAAGCAAGCTTCGCATTGTTTGCAGTGGAGCTCATAGCCAGTGTAAATCACATGCATCCTCTCTACAGTGTAGTGGGGAGCCTGTCTCACTTTGGGATATTAATTTCCTCTGGCCATTTCCCTCCTATAGCATGTTCAATGGCTGAATTTCAATTCCCGTTTTATGTTCCTTAAATATGCCAGATTTTCAGTGATCTTTGCTTCTCACAGGTGCAATGGCCCTATTGAATAGTTCGTTAGCTGTAAAGCTAACAGCACTAGTGGTTCACCTTGCCTGCAAAGTACAAATAGTTAAGTGTCTTACGCATTGATTCTATGTGATTATCTGTTGTTAGGCCAACATTGTTCTGATGGCAGAAAACTCTTTGTTGTGCTCTTATAGCATATGTCCTTGCAAAATATTTTATGAAGTGCTCCAGCTCTTTGGGAGTGAAGCGATCCATCTCTCACTCATTACGATCCAAGGTTGAGAAATGCGTGCAGTATATGCTGAAATTCTGCTGCATTTGTGCATTTCATGAGAGTGTGCAGTGTCTGTTTCACGGTCTTTCTGCACTCTTTGTTAGTGACTGAACTGATGTGTGCATTCCAATGGCACAGCACATGCCAGGCACTTAGAGCCACTTTGGCAAAGGGCCCATCACTTGTTTCCACGCGTTCCTGTGCACTGGGACATCGTCAGGCATGAATGCTTGGCATTGTTTAACACCCACGTTGTTTTTAATGGCTTCAAGCAATGTTGCCATTGTTCATTGTCATCCATTTAGATATAACGTAAGCAAATGGGGTATACCAGCTACATCTTCAGCAATAGTTAGGAGGGTTTGTAATTGGAACTGGTATCTGTTTGTGCCATGTGTAGAATCAATGCACAGTTTCTGTGTCTCTAGCTTATGGAGCAGTTCCATGTGTGGGAATGTCGCTTTTCGTCTCAACAAAAACACTTGCATAAGGAAACATAACGTGTGCCCAGTGCC
>JALIZH010027246.1:0-29874 GCA_030522465.1 Rhipicephalus appendiculatus
CTATAAAATGCTTAATGACTTTTTTGCAGTCACTTGATTGGTACCTGGAACATAACGAGATATACCCTGATGCTATGACCGGCTTTCGGCGTGGGCGGTCTTCTATAGATAATGTTATTGATCTGGTCACGTCTGTACAACAACAAAAAAGCCTAAAGAGATTATCTGCGGCATTGTTCTTGGACGTGAAAGGTGCATATGACAATGTATCGCATGAAGCCATCCTGGATGTCTTGGGCAACATTGGATTGGGGGGCAGCGTCTATCAATGGATTTACAGCTATTTGAAGGACAGAACCTTCTTTGTTCAGACAGAAGATGGCACAACAACACATCATTGTACTTGTCGCGGTGTACCTCAAGGGGGGGGGGGGGTACTGAGCCCCATACTCTTTAACTTTGCGCTCATCGGCCTTGTTGACGTTCTTCCGCGGTCTGTGCATCTGTCAATCTACGCAGACGACATCTGTATCTGGGCATCAGGGGTCACTCGTCTACACGTACGGGCCAGGCTTCAAAGAGCGGCTACACTGACGTCAAGCTACCTCCAAGGACGGGGACTGGAGCTGTCGTCTGAGAAATGCTCACTGGTTGCGTTTACGCGCAAGGTAAATGACCACATACGCTATCAAAATCAATGGGCGCACTGTCAGCTATGTGAAGACGCACCATTTCTTGGGAGTAATAATAGATCGTGACTTGTCCTGGAGCCCCCCACATCACCTACATGAAAAAGAGACTCACCACGATCACCCACGTCCTAAGATTTCTTGCGGGGAAATCGTGGGGTACATCTGTACGAGCGATGCTGCAGCTGTATATGGCACTTTTCCTCGGCTTCATGCGCTACAGCTTACCCGTGCTGGGCAGGACCCGAAGAGCAAACGTGCGCATCCTCCAGTCGATTCAAGCTCAAGCCCTGAGAATATGCCTTGGACTTCCGAGATGCGCGTCCTCAGCAGCGACTGTCGCCATCGCTCGTGATCACCCAATCACGGCGTACATTCGAGTCGATGCTTTGAGAATGCACATAAGACATGCCGCCCGGATTCCATCACACCACGTCGCCTCACTTCCAACTTCTAGGCCAAACTCTGCGTTCAGCAGTATTGTTGCTTCGCATGGCACACTGACTCCCGCGAACTTCACGCACGCAGCAAGACCACCGTTGCCGTTGTGGTGTCTACATCCACTGGCAGCTCTGACAACCATTCCCGGAATACAAAAGAAAAAACAGTCGTCAAATTTGGCCCTACGACAAGCCTCACTACTGTTCTTGCACGAAAAACACAGTGGACGCCTTCACATTTACACAGACGGTTCAGTTTCTTCTGCAAGCTCGGCAGGGGCAGTGGTCATTCCCGAGAAATCCATCACTATAAAATTCAAGACATCGCACTTGACATCATCGACGGCTGCAAAACTGACCGCCATCCGTGCTGCTCTAGAGTTCATAGCTGAAGAACCACCACAGGCATGGTCAGTCTTCTCCGACTCCTAAGCCGCCCTCCAGTGCATAATGTCGCCATATCGTCATAGACCAAACGAACAGTTAGTCGCTGAAATAAGACTGCTTCATCACCGCGTGATAGAGAAGCAGCAGAACGTAATATATCAGTGTATACCGGGCCATTGCGGTATCTACGGAAATGACCGTGCAGATGAAACCACCCGATCTGCTCATGATGCTCTCCATGGTGCAGCTATACCGTTATCAAGAACGGACGCTGCTACAAGGCTTCGTTCACTTGCACGTGAACTGACACTCGCACAGTGGAACTCGACGGAATTTTCCAACGCCCGTCTTCACAACTTGCACCCGAACCTACAGCTCCGTCTTCCATCGGGAATAACTAGAGCCGAGGAGACGCTTCTGTGCCGCCTGTGGCTCGGGGTGGCCTTCACGAATGCTTACGCATTTCGAATCGGAATGGCCGGTAGCCCGACATGTGATAACTGTAGCTGCGAGGAGACAATCGCCCAACTTCTCTGTGAGTGCCCTCGCTTCAGTCCGCCAAGAAAAGAACTGTCAAAAGTGTTCGATAGACTTGACAATCGCCCATTCTCCGAGGAAAAGGTCTTAGGACACTGGCCGAAACCGACCATGGCCCGGAAAGCTTTGAGAGCGCTGTTGCGTTTCTTACGGACGACTAATCTCAAAGACAGACTGTAAGCAGTGCCGTTTACCGTATCATTGTTCACCATTTTCTTTTCTTTCTTTTGACACCTCTCTTCTATCATCTTTTATTCCCCTTACCCCTTTCCCCAGCACAGGGTAGCCAGCCGGTCTCAGAACTGGCTAACCTCCCTGTCTTTCCGCTTTTCTTTTCCTCCTCCTCCTCCGTTGTTCTTTAACTGACTAAGAAAGAAAAGGCGGCAATTTCAATTGCCTACACGCGCACGCACGCTTACTAACACGATAAAGAAATGCGAACTGCGCGGCATTTACACGCTCGGCTGTCGGCATTTATTAAATGCGAAGCATTTCTTAGCGAACATCTGCGCCTTTGAAAGATCTATCCGTCCGTCCGTCCGTCCGTCCGTCCGTCCGTCCGTCCGTCCGTCCGTCCGTCCGTCCGTCCATCCGTCCATCCATCTATCCATCCGTCCATCCATCCATCCATCCATCCATCCATCCATCCATTAATCCATCCATCCATCCATCCATCCATCCCTCCCTCCCTGCCCTGGCCCTTTCGTTAATGTGATCAGTAGCAAAATTGGTGTGGCTAATAAGGCTATCTATCTATCTATCTATCTATCTATCTATCTATCTATCTATCTATCTATCTATCTATCTATCTGTCTGTCTGTCTGTCTGTCTGTCTGTCTATGTATCTATCTATCTATCTATCTATCTATCTATCTATCTATCTATCTATCTATCTATCTATCTATCTATCTATCTATCTATCCGCCTTCGACTTCGTGCTTTCCTGGCCGTTCAGTTAATGGGATCTGTACCAAAATTGATATGGCATAACATAACTGTGTGACGAATATAAATGGCAGGTCATAACATGAAAATCATAGCATGCATGTGATGAACAGCACAATTTACACGCCACTGCCTTGGTGCTCTGGCGGCCACTTTGTTAACTTTATATATACCACAATTAGTATGGCGTGACAAGACTGCGTGACGGACATAAGTGACTGGTCTTAACGCGCAAGTCATGACACGCATGTCATGTAAAACATGATTTTTATGACGTGGTCTTCGGTTTGTCGCGGCCGTTTAATTAAATGGATGTGTGTCAAAATTGCTATGACGAGATACATGTGTATGACAAATGTAAGTGACAGGTTGTAACATGAAAATCATGACTTGCATGTCATGTACGGCATGACTTACTAATTACCACGCTCATGGCGTGCTGGCGGCCGGTTCGATATCTTGATATTCACTAAAACTGATATTGTATGACGTGACTGTATGACGAACATAAATAAAAGGTGTAAACATGAAAATCATAATATGCATGTCATGTACAGCATGAACTAAATGCCGTGCTCATGGTGTGCTCGCGGCCGGTTCGCTCTTTGGCTATACATCAAAAATGGTATTGTGTCGCGTGATTCTATGACGAACACCAAGGACAGGTGGTAACATGAAAATAATGGCATGCGTGCCATGTACAGAATGACTTACATGCCACGCTCATGGTACGCTCGCGGCAGTTTTGCTAGCTTGGTATATACCAAGACTGGTCTTGCGGGAGCTGCCTGTATGACGAACATGAATGACAGGTGGTGACAAGAAACATGTCATATTTTCTTGCATAGAAACAAGGGGACATGTTATATTTTCTTGTTACAACCTATCATTTATGTTCGTTATTCAGTAACGTCACGTCATACCAATGTTGGTGTATATCAAGATAGCCAACCGGCCGCGAGTGCACGATAAGCATGACATATAAATCATGGCTTACAACACATGCATGTCACATTTCCTTGCTACAACCTGTCAATCATGTTCGTCATACAGTCAGCTCACAAAATACCAATTCAGGTGAACATCAAGCTAGCCACCCGCCGCATGTAAAATCATGTTGTACATGAAATTCACATCATGATTTTCGTGTTTCCACCATTCATTCATGTTCGTCATGCAGTCACCTGACAAAATACCAATTTTGGTGAATATCAAGCAAGCCAACCGGCCGCGAGCACACCATGAGCGCGGCATGTAAATCATGTTGTACATTAAATTTACGTCATGATTTTCATGTTACCACCTGTCATTTATATTTGTCATACATATATATCACGTCGTAGAAATTTTGGCGTATAGACATGTAACCAAATGGCCGCGAGCGCGCCGAGACGCTAGCGAGGCGAGCGAGCTGGACCATTTGTGTGGCGAAGCCCGCCGAGAGCGCGCCGCGGCGAGAGAAAATGAACGCGGTACTTTCCCCCTTCCAGTGGCTTCAGTTCGCAGCTCCGCTGGCACCCCTGTTACAGTATTCTAGGCACTGTACCCCCGTCGATCGCCCTGGTATTTGTGGATGTCGGCGTTGACGGTGGCATGAAAAGCTTTGGATAAACTGTTTCTGTTGTGAAATAACTCATGATTGAATAAAGTGATGCTTGCAGTGTGCCATTTCTGCAAGGCAACGTCCGTTTCCGAACCACCAACGCGATATTGAGCTGTGGTGTAAAACCCTTTCACAGGTAAACATTGGCACCGGCCGTCTCGGCGAACCGGCTCGCTTCGTTCCCACCCTTGCTCTTCGCATCGAGGCCGTCGATAACACCAATTGCGCGTGTAGACGCGTCATATAAGAGTACAAGTTTTTTATCGTGTTGGCAAAAATAAGCGCCCAACAATGAGCTCGCGTTTGAACGCGAGCGGCGCTACCGAGAGCGTCGGCCTAGCTAGGCCTACGCTCGTAGTCGTGAGTGAATGTTCGGCATAGCTAGGCCTACGCTTGTAGTCGTGAGTGAATGTGGGCTGTTGCGATGGTTGTAGCTCGCGAAGGCGTAGCCTTGTTGGCAATGTTCTTGGAGAACGAAGCGTGGCTGTGTTTTTTTTTTGTTTGTTTTTTGGCCACACAAATCATGTATACAAGAAGCGAAAATCAAACACACACAAAACACTCAAAGGACCACACACCTACATGTACAACCGTCGGCAAAATAAGTCGGGACAAGCGAGCGACGACCGCAATCAGATAAAACTGCATCGCCGCGCCATCTGACGTGGAAAGTGCGTGTGCGCGTCCTTTCAATCTCGCAGCCATATCTTTTTATTCGCTTGGAGCGGACCAGTGATTACATGTAAAGTTTTGCGCTAGGCGTCGCTTTCTTTCTTTAATTGGTGACGCGCTCAATTCGGCGGGGGCACGGTGGTGGTGAAGTGTACGCGACTCGCTATGTCCCGAATAAAGAGATAGCATATCTTGTCTCAGTATCCGCTGCCACACATATCATTACTTCTCTTCTCTGCACGTTCATTTTAGTTGAAGCGTACCATGTGACACTGAAACACGAAAGAGGACACAGAAAACCAAAAGGCGTTGAGCCGAAAAAATGATTCAGCTTATTAGCATAATATAATAAGAGACAGGCAGATGACCTTGCACCTGTATCAAAATAGTCGAATGGACTAGAAAAAAAAAGAAAAAACGCTGGCTGTAATCGGCGAGGTCATGGGTTGGCCTTGAAAGAACAAAAAAGGAAAGCAACTGAGGGCTAGCGAAAAATAGCAACGGCGAAACTTATCACCTCTGCCCCCCCTCACCCCTTTTATAGCAAAAATTTATTAGTGCGTGAAGTGGCCGTTCACGGAAATAATTTCAAACATCCTTTTCGGCATAGATTTGTATAGCGAGGCGACATAAGTATTGAGTTGTCATTAAAAACAGTGAAACCGTTGCATCACGTGGTCACACTCTGACACTGATCGGCAAGTTTTCGGACAAGACACCAAACGATGCACATCTTCGGAACTATTTGCTGTGATCACGCTTCTTCAGAGCTTGAGATATCCTCTATAGAGAGCATGTAAGTCACAACGCGTTCCGCGTGGCAACACAAAGATGCAAAAACACGTGGCAGCAGTGACGAACTCAAAACAGCTGAGTGACAGCTTAAAAGAACTTAGCGTGTTCATCAATGAGTTGAAGTTCCCTGCTTCTCTGTACTCTAAGTGTGGGCTCTTCGAACCACGATAAAACGAGAAGGACGCTTGAGATTCGCCTCCAAGAGTAGAACACGATAACCTGATCGGGCCTAGTTGGCATCGCCTTCTCCATAATTAGCTTCAATGTGACGCGAGAAAAAGAAAGCCTGTGCGCGTAACATTGAACACATTTTTGCCACGCAGAACGCGCTGATTTTTCGTGCACTACCAACGACGCTTACGTAGACACCGACACCGGAATTTCTGCGAAATGAGCTTTTAACACCAGTGCGATAAACGAAAAGTTTGGCTGCTCTGCGTTGTCTGTGAAGCGAGCCGCGTACACTTCACCGCCACCATGCCCCCGTCGAACTGAGCGCGTCACGGATTGAAGAAAGAAAGCGACGCCCAGCGCAAAACGCTACATGTAATCACCTGGTCCGCTGCAAGCGAGTAAATAGATAGAGCTGCGAAATTGAAAGGACGCGCATGCGCACTCGCCACGTCAGATGGTGCGGCGATGCAGTTTTATCTGATTTCGGTCGTCGCTCGCACGTCCCGACTTATTTTGCCGACGGTTGTACATGCAGTAAAAGAAATATTCAAATACCAAGCGATACAAGGTATAATAAAGTTATATGAGTTCGGCACTGTTCCCATAAAATTACATATGAAAAGTCCAGATCATCCACTGTTGATAAGGCGGCCGTTCCTTCGACGTGGCGTCAGACGTCGGTCACGAAGTGTTGACGCGGCATAGCTGTTGTCTTCCGTTTCGATGACGGAGGTTCCTCAAAGCGTGGCGCCAGGACAGCGTGGCACTTCACGCGGTTTGCAGCGTGCCGAGTCAAAGACGCTAGCAGGTGGTTGCCCGTGGACTTGTGCGCAGACAGGTGACGGCTGTGCTCCCACAGTTAGCGTGCGCGTCTCCAGGCCATGGCTGGAGAAACGACTGCCGAGCTTCCCGCACACGTCAGCCAAACCCGCTCTTCGTCTCTCGCCGCTGATGCTACATCTAAGCTCGCGCTCTTCGAACTCCTCAACGCTTCTGTCTTCTTCTGTCCCTTGTTTGAGTCACGTGCGTCGTTTCCAAGAGACGTCTTTTTCCTCTTCTTCTTGGTGCACTCTTACTCGTGGCTCACCCCCTCGGTTTGAAGAGTTGTTTTTTTTTACAGCGAAAGCTGTTATAAGATCACAACAAGTGTCGTTTCTGCGCCGTATTTGTCCGCCGCCGCCGCCGCCGCCGGTGTCCGTAAGCAATATTGCACGAAATAAGAAAAAAACTTAATAAATAAAAAACACCTGTGACTGAATGGGAATCGAACCCGGGACTTCTGCGTGGCAGCCCAGCACTCTACCCCTGTGCTACGCCGCTGCTTGAAACTGCGGTGCAAACTGACCCTATGTAGGCCCGGGGCGGTCTCCGCCTTGGTCGGCCTCTCTCCCACCTGATCAAATGCCGCTTGAAGCGTTTTTAGCAGTGGTGTGAGTAGTATTCCTGTAGCGCTAGTGCCCAGCATGGAGGATTCATTCGGCTTACCAACCCGAAAGCGATACAGGCAGAACTCCAGTTGGCCACGCGCCACTACCTTGACATTACAGATGTACGGCAGTTTGGCAAAGGTGGGATAGTATGCAGATCGCCGGACCAGGCTTGTGTGTATGATCTTTTGAAATGCTCGACATTTGGATCGATGCAAGTGAGTGCTTTCATCCCGCCACACCTTGCCTGCACTAAAGGAATTGTTCGCGGCGTAGATGCTAGTTTGAGTCCGGCAGAGACACTCGAGAAGCTTTCCGCGGTTGGTGCGATAGCTATTTACCGGTGCAACAGAATGGTTGAGAACAAACGGGTTCCGACTGAGTCGGTAATCGCCACGTTTGCCGGTACGTCATGCCTTTCGGAGATCAAAGTGTGGCCTTTGATTTTTAGAGCAGATCTACTTGCCTCGCGTCCATTACAATGTCGCAACTGCTGCCGCTTTGGCCATAGTGTGGGAGGTTGCAAATCTGACATGCGCTGTTGTACTTGTGGAGAGAGTCACTCCCCGAACGACTGCACTGCTCAGTTGCTCAAGTGCTGCCTGTGTGGAGGTGCCCACAAGTCTGATAACCCTACCTGCCCAGCAAGAACTCAAGAAATCCAAGTATTAGAGATAATGGATAAAAGGCGGTGCTCACGCAGAGAGGCGATTTCAGCAGTAAGGGAAAGAGAACATGGATATGCTAGCGTAACTGCACGGCACCAGACAATGATTGAGGCTAACATATCGCAAGTGATTGCGGAAACTGTCGAGAAAGCTATGGCCAAAACGATGGAACGAGTCGTAGAGACTGTGTCTGAATCCCTTAGTGGGCTATTAGCGTCACAAATGGGGCTAATGCCACAAGCTGGTAGCAATCAAACAGTGTACAGACGATGTCATCGCTTGAGGGCCCTGGTTCCATCTTGCCTACAAAGAGCGGTAGCTCCTCGGGCTCGCAAGCCTACACAGAAGATTTACAGGAATGTGCAAGCATGGATGTTGACCCGCGTGCTCAGAAACGAAGGGGTTCTCCTCTGAAGGAGACAGATACTCTTACAAGCTCTCAATCAAAGAAAGGTCTACCACAGGTCAAGGCAACAGCTAATATTTTGGAAGAGGCAGTAGCCTCTGCGGTGCTTTCGTCACCGGAAGGTAGATGAAATTGCTGCAGTGGAACTGCAGATTAGTATTGGCTGTTTCGACAGATTTAAACGTTTTAATTTCCCAAATCCATCCGGATGTTATCATACTACAAGAAACGGTTATCTCCTGACAAATTCTATAGTTTTTGTAATTACCGACCTTTTCGATTAGATCGTCCATCCAGAGGAGGTGGTTTGCTTACTTTGGTATCTAATAGATTCTGTCATAGAGCAAAAATATCATTTCAGCTAATGTCTACAGAAAGTGAAATTTTGGCAATAGAACTAACTCTTCCAGGGGGTCTCACATTTTCTTTAGTTAATGCGTATTTTTCTTTGGGTGTACTGGAAACTCGGTCATTAGATTTAGTTCTGCTAAACTGTGGAAAGAAGATGGTGCTAGCTGGAGATTTGAACTCTCATCATATAGCATGGGGGTTCAGAACGGATCAGAGTGGAAAACGTCTATGGGATTGGGCGGCGTCAAATAATTTCAATTGTCATAACACAGGATCATTAACATTTTTACGGGGGCAATTCAGATCGGTACTGGACCTTACATTTTCGGGTCCAGGACTTTCGGTATTATCTTGGGAGACAGTTATTATCTTGGTACAAATAGCGACCACATTCCTGTAGTATTCGAGATCCACTGCTCACAGTACCATGAGCACTTTAACGTTCGTTCGTTTATCGATCATAACAGGTTTAAAATGAATTTGCGGGAAACTTTTACTTCTTTAGCTGGGAATCCGTGCAGCACTGGTAATGCTTGCGCTATTCTCGACTCCTCTCGAAAGAGGTCGGAGTTCACGGTACAGGGAAGGAAAGACCCTTAATCTAAAAAATTGGTGGAATGACGACTGCTCGAGGGACTATAAGCGTCGGAAAGCAGCGTTGAAACAGCTCATGCACAATCAGTCTCCCAGAAATTGGAGCAACTACAAGTTTATTGCAGCGACATTCAAGCGCACAGTAGCGAGAGCAAAGGATGAATATAATGTTCGCCACTTTGAGTTCCTTTCCAAATCGAACAATAAAAGTGCGTTGTTCCGGTATTTAAGATCAATCAAAGCAATTCGGCGTCCCTTAAATACAGAATCAATAGTGCTTACTACCCGAGAAATAGAAGACTCTCTCGGTGTAATTGCCAGAGGGTTGGAGGCTAGATTTTCTACCTGCATTCATTCAACTCTTGTGAGACGGGACATTCTCGAAAATATCGACGATATATCATTGTCGGACATATCGTCAGTGGTAGCATGTTTACCAGCAGCAGCACCAGGCCCTGACGGAATTACTACGAAGATGCTGAAAATCTTCTTTGACGTCGCTCCTAACATGTTATTGGATACTGTAAATTATTCTATAAAACACGCTTGGATTCCTTCGGTGTGGAAAGTAGCGAAAGTGATCCCTCTGCTTGAAGATAAGAACAAAGGGATTGCTCTGGACAACATTCGACCGATTTCATTAACGTCCAATTTCGTAAAGTTAATTGAGATATTATTACACGCTCGGATAACTAAATTTGTGACTGCTAATAGATTATTAAGTTCCTGTCAAATTGGTTTTAGACCTGGCATCTCAATCTGGTGGGCACACGTTGATTTCATGATATATGCAGCGCTAAAAACGAAGACCAAGGAACAATAGTGCACAGAACGAGCGCTGTCATGAAAGCTTTCCAACTTGCCCAACTTTCCATTCTACACGTTGATTTGGAGAGCAGAATCCAGCTACCTCGGCGACAGAAACAGAATGCAGCATTAGTTACTTTAGATATCTCTAAAGCGTACGATAGTGTCGAATACCCCATTTTAATAGAAAGAATGAAGGAGATTGGCTTGCCTGAATGCTTTATTGCGTGGACGACTGAGTTCTTGCTGGACAGAGAGTTTTACTGTGTACAGCGCGGGATTTCAACGGAGAAATTCAGACAGACACGCCGTGTTCCCCAAGGAGCGGTTTTGTCCCCGCTACTATTTAATGTCTTGCTTAGCTCCATTCCTCGTCATCAGAGAGTGACCACGTATGTGTACGCGGATGATATAGCATTCTTTGCTTCAGCGGGTGATATTCAATCACTTTATGCCCTTTTACAAGGTTACTTATCTACATTGGAAGGGTGGCTAGACAATATTTGTTTGACCATTAATGTACGTAAGTGTGCAGTTCTAGCATTCTCTCCACAAGACAATATAAATATAACCCTATCATTCCATCAAGCAGACATTCCCCAAGTACCTAGGTATTATTTATGACGGAAAGCTTAACTGGCGTATGCATATTGAACATACAGCGACCAAAGCGTCACGTGCGATGGGCCTACTCAGAAGGATTAGTAATAATCGATAGGGCATGCGAACAAACACATCAATAATGATTTACCGGATGTATATACGCCCTATACTGGAGTTTGGATGTGCTTTGTCTTCTGGCGCTCCAGCATGGAAGTTACGTCCGCTAGTGTTACTTGAGCGCCAAGCACTTCGCTGGTGCCTGGGGCTACCCAAATTTGTAGCAAATGCAGTTCTATATAAGGAATCCCGAATCCCTTCCTTGCCCATTAGATTCAAATTAATAACAGTTCAAACATTCTTAAGGCTCTCTGAATCGCCGATAAGACGAGACGAATATATATTGATCAATCAACCAGCCCTGTTTTAGATGCGAAGCATCTTATGCTCGGGGCTATGTCCGTCCCGCGTCCCTCCCGCGTCCCGCGTCCGGCAACTTTCATGAAGCAGGGAAGCACCCATTATGCGAACCAGAACACTGTAGTATTATGAAGGCCATCAACCACTACCACAGTCATCAGAGTCATAGCCGAGAGCACAGAGAGGCTGCTTAGCAATGGCAAGGCAGGTGGTGTCTGTAGCCCAGGTTTACCCCATTCCTTGACCTTGCTTGCATGTGTTTGGAGGGGGCTTAGTCCGTCCCTCCTTTCCGCGTCCCACACCACCACAGCGCATGCGCGTCCCCTCCCCCCCTCTCTCTCCTACGCTCACCCCCTTTCTCTCCTCTAGGGATCCTCTACTCTACGGAGCGGCCCCCGCGTCCCACACCCCCGCAGCGCATGCGCGTCCCGTCCCCCCTATCCTCTCCTACGCTTACCCCCTTTATCTACTCTAGGAATCATCTACTCTACGGAGCAGCGCCCGCGTACCACATCCCCACAGTGCATGCGCGTCCTCTCCCCCCTCTCTCCTCTAGGAGTCCTCTACTCTACGGAGCGGCCCCGCCGTCCCACATCCCCACAGCGCATGCGCGTCCTCTCCCCCCTCTCTCTTCTAGGAATCCTCTACTCTACGGAGCGGCTCCCACGTCCCACACCCCTACAGAGCATGCACGTCCCCTCCCCCTCTCTCTCCTCTCCTACGGTCCCCCCCCGTCCTCTCCTCTACGAATCCTCTACGGAGCGGCGCGCACGACAGGTGGTGTGACAGCTGCATACTCCGCTGGGGGGCGCCACGGTAGTTCCGCGGTATGAAAATGACGGAGCGCGCGCGCCTCATTCTCTCTCCTGTGCAGCGCCGCGATGAGCGCCCGGACCACTGCCGTGAAACGAGAGCGGCGACGTTCCTCCCGCTCAAGCTAATTATCTCCCCGCTGCTTCGCATCCACACATGGTTCCCTTTAGCGGGAGATGGGGAATTTTTTCAATGTCTCGTGGCTTCGCTCTCATACCCCACAGGTAATCTTTACCCAACAGCTATTCGACCCATTACAGATAAGGCTTAATGATATAGTGGTAACGAGTGACAGGTTAAGTGAATTGCCCATATCATATGATGATATATTCCCCAATAACAAGAAGTTACTTCCTTGGAATTTACTGAATGGACTTTTTCAGGATCACTTAAATCAGATTGCCAGGACGGTTGTGATAGCAACAGATGCTTCGCAGTGTGAAGAAAAGGCCGGGGTGGGAATTTTTTCAACACAATTAGACTGGTCGTTTTCTGTAAGACTTCCTGATTATACGCATATATTTTTGGCTGAATTCTTAGCTGTTATTTTAGCCCTACGTAAGCTTCCCTTACCCATAACTTCTGTGGCTATAGTTACCGATTCATTATCACTGTGTTCCGCACTATCTACACCAACAGAATCGCATCTTCTAAGATTATTGCGCATACTAGTTCCACATCATTTGCGAAACCTGCGATTAATTTGGATGCCGGGACACAAAGGAATAGTTTTGAATGAAGTTGCGGACACTTTGGCAAAGGCTTCTCTGGCAGGTCCAGTTCTTCCTCTCCTTCCAGATACGGCGTTGGTCGCTGCGGCAACATTCAGAAAGTATGCTTTGTCACTGCTTACTCCAAGTCTTGCTTCATCGGCGGATTTTCAGCACCGTTAGTTTCCCTGAAGCAGGAAATGGTGTGAAACAAGGTGGACAGAAGTAATAATAACCAGACTGCGATGCAGAATACCAAATCTTAATTTATACATGCACAGAGCGGGCCTGGTGATCTCTCCTTCTTGCTCATTTTGCAACGAGACAGAAACTATAGAACACTTCTTGCTGAGCTGCCGACGTTTTTCCACACACAGAAAAAAGAACTATTCAAGTTACATTGCGAAATCTTGGTCTGCCAGTTACGTGGACCGTTCTATTATCATTTGGGCCCTCTGCGCTGGGACACTCGGACAGGAATATATTCAATGCTGTCGAAAAGTTTATATGCGACTCAAATAGATTTAACAGTTAAATCAACCACTAATAATTCTACATTGTCATCCTAGTAAAAAAGAAAAAAAAGAAACATTTGGTCATTGGGAGGTTACGCAAAATAGTGAAATGTAATATAGGATTTATCATAATTAACGCTTCATTATAAATGCAGCTGTAACCGATATTACCACTTAAAAAAATTAATAATAAATCCAGACTGTATGATCCGCCCGACTGTTGGCCGATCCCCCTGAGTGGGTAGGTGCCAATCATACAAGGAGCATCATCATCATCATCATAATGCGTTACAAGAGTGTAGTGGGTACCGCGCTTTTCTGAAGAATGATGAATAATGTCATAGTAGACGATTCCCCACTACACAAAAATTATGATGATTTATGGCCTAGTGGGTACCATGCAAGTGCGCTTGTAGTAGTTGCCCCAGGAATGTTTTAAAAAGGCGCTAAAAAGGCCGCTCTCCCAGCTTTCGCTGTAGCTGTGCTGCGCGTTCCGCGCAGGCCTGGCGGTTTTTTTATATATAAAACAAAATTCACCTAGGATTACGATACGGTTTAATGCGAATTCTGAGCGCAGCTGCTGGTTGGGGCAAAGTCAACTATGTTTGAAGTGTTCGCTGCCCGCAAGATATCGAATATGTCATAAATCATAGTTTTTGTGAAGTAGGACAGCGTCTACTGCGCCATTCTTCGTATTTGTGCGGATATGCGAGGTACCCGCTATTCACGTTAAGATATTTTGTTCACTTTGTTGATGCTGCATGTGGCTGAGGAAGATAAAGAATTATGGATGAGCAATGTGCAGTGGGTGGGGAAAATTAAACCACACACTCGTCGCGCAATTAGCGTTGTGTGATGACTGGTTGTTATTTTTCTCTGCACGCTATATTACATAGGTTAACGCAATTCCTCGCCCGACATGACACCTGTATATGGTCATTTTGCGAATAAGTTTCAAGCGTCAGCTTAGCTTTGTGTTAGAATACTCGACGTCCACGCAGAGGACCCCGGTTGAAATCCCATACGATCCCGGGTACTTTTTATATTTTATTTTTTGATGTCCACCGGTTACTTTTTTAGATCTACCGGTTATGCCACCGAAGGCGATGGCAACGGCGACGGCGACGCTGATGAACGCAGGAGCGGGCGCCTAAGAGCTGCGTTCTGAAGAAAACTGCTCACTGAGCTCACCCACAGAAATTGTCACACTGAGTTCCCCAAGTGTTCACAATAACATCAATATCCCATCCTCAGCACGCTTTCACAAGAGCACACTTTCGCGACGCACCGGCACTTCTGCGATTTCTCATTGTCTCTATGCATTCCAAACTACATTATTCGCTCAGCAACCCCTAGTCAACAAACCGGCGTCAACGCTATCTCTCCATATGCGATCTTGTACATAAAGCAAGTAATCTTACAAAGAAAGCCTCCGTCTGCTCATTTATCCCTTTGTGTTCTTGTGAAAGCGTGCTGAGGATGTGATATGGATGTTATTGTGAAAACTCGTTGGACTCAGTGTGACAGTTTCTGTGGCTGAACTCTGTGAGCAGTTCTTTTAATAAAAAAAGAAACTTTTCAAAACGAGGGGGTCTGTCACGAGTAGAGTGCACCATGAAGAAGAGGAAAAAGACGTGAGAAACGACGCACATGACGAATAATTGGACAGACGGCTCAGAAATTGTTTTCCTGCCATAGCGTCCTCAGTCCTTGTTTAGTTGGAGAGGCATTGGATGTTTTCGGGAGGATGACAGCCTCTGACTCGCTCTACTATGGCAAGGTTAAAAAAGCCTCGCTGCAGAGATACCGTTTGACAGCGGGAGGTTGCCATGAGCGGTTTCACAACAGCGTGCTTGAGGACGCTCAGACAGGAAAACAATTCGTGTGCTGTCAGTCCCATTATTTTTATAGGCGGATGAAAATGACCAGTACCGTGAGAGTTTACGAAGGTGTTCGCAACTGTATGGTCAGTGAGCAATTCCTTGCTTGGTGTAGTCTTCAGCTACGTGTTTTTAAAATAGCGAAAGCTGGACTCTCTCGATGATGCAGCGGAGCACGCGACCAATACATGGAAACACAGGGAATTGAAAGTATCGCAAAAGTAAAGAAGATATGGCCGGTGCGGAACCAGATGACTCAAAGTTTCGGCGTCAGATCAGAGAGCGGAACCCCAGCAGCAAGTGCAGAGGTGTTTTCTTTGAAACCGCCTAGGGCATCGTGCTATCAAGTGCCGTGTAGGAAACAGCCGCCCGCCACCTGAAGTACTTTGTCAGTTATGTGATGAAAGTGGACACCGAGAGAACGAATGCAGGTCCATCAGGTAGCAGAAACATAACTGCATGCGTATAGTTGCCTACGAGAAAAGAGTAGAGAGGAGGTGGTACGTCCTACTGGTGTCGTGGCAGAAGGGCAACAATCGAACCTAAACAACACTTGAAATGGGAGGACACAGGATCGTACCGACGAATTTTTTTACGGGGGGTGTTTGTCTGTAAAACATCTAGGTCTGGCAACTGGTGGTCGGTGTGAAGGCATGTAAATACTTTAGTGTCACCCGAAAAGTTAAAGCATGAAAAAATTTCGGAGGGTGTAAAAACCCCCTAAACTGCCCCCTAGTTACGCCCTGCGAGGACAGAAGAACTTGTGTCGAAAGTTCATCTCTACCCGTTGTCGATGGGGAAAATGAAGGAAGAAAGGTTAAAGTCTTGAGGGATACTGGTACACAGTGGCGTATCAACTTGTTCGCGAACGGGCGTGTGTGTGTGTGTGTGTGTGTGTGTGTGTGTGTGTGTGTGTGTGTGTGTGTGTGTGTGTGTGTGTGTGCGCGTGCGTGCGTGCGTGCGTGCGTGCGTGCGTGTGTGTGTGTGTGTGTGTGTGTGTGTGTGTGTGTGTGTGTGTGTGTGTGTGTGTGTGTGTGTGTGTGTGTGTGTGTGTGTGTGTGTGTGTGTGTGTGTGTGTGTGTGTGTGTGTGTGTGTGTCACGCTATAAATGAGAAACGTGGCTTGGCTCATACGCCATACTTTTATTACATGCCACGCGCACCTCTTCCTTCTCGGCTTCTACCAGCCATCCCTGCATACCTTCTTACGTCACACGATTCCCCCTCCCCCCCGAAAGAATGCGCGAGTTACAAACAACAAAGCATGAACAAGCAGAGTCCTAGAAGAAAAAAAAACCATATCCATGAAGTGAATGATGTTGGAGGAGCTTGCTCGGAGATAATCGGGTAAACCGTGAATCCTCCGTACAATTCGTCCATTGTCGTGTAAAGGCGTGACACGTTGTTATAGTTACATACACATTATGTACACAATGTTTATTATTTTACATTTGATGCACTATATGCACAATTTAGAATTTCATGCGCTATATATACATTTGATGGACTATATGTACATTATATCCACAAGTATATAATGCCGCTCCCGCGAGTCAAACGCCTGATGCTCATGAATGGTAGATGAGGAGCGATCAGGCGTTCTTCTACTGGGTTGAGGGCGGGCAGGTGATCGGGCTTGGGAGGGTAGCGATACCCGTGCGTAAAACTCATAGCGGGAGCCTTTCCGGCAACCAGAGAGTCTTTGCAAGTGGAGCGAACTCTGTACTCACTGTAGTCGGTTGACGACGTGGCACGAAACTCTCGTTGCAGCACAGCAATGACGTTAGCGCGGGATTGCTCGTTGCGGATGGTAGCGATTGTGGTCAGGTTCTTGTCGAACCACAAGCGGTCGCATACCTTGCAGCTGGGGCCGCCCATGTGGTCGTGGAAATCGCGTGTGAAGCGCGCGTCGGCGCCACCAACTTCAGGTAGCGACCACTTTCGGCGCTTCGCCGCTCCATCCCGCGCCCGCACCTCTTCGAGGTTCTCTTGCCTCCGCTTCCGCGCTGCTTCGGCTTCGCCGACTTGTATCTCGGGATCCGCACGACGCTGACGTCCCTCTTCGGCCTCGCGAGCTCTCACCGCAGGGTCTTGGCGGTGAGCCCACGCTGCTGCTGCCTTGCGAGCTCTCATCGCCGCTGCCTTGGCTTCCTGCGTGTTCATGACTAGTAGCGGTAGCGAAGTGCACTGAGTGAGCTCCCGGCGAAGAGAAAGGAAGCGCGCCACGCGCAACCGTTCCAGCGTGATGGCAGAAAGAGAATGTGTGGTCTGGAACGCGCTTATTCTTCATCGTAATCAGCGTCATCGTCATCATCTTGACGTATAGAGGGTACCTTGCATGTGCTGTGCCGTGATGGCAGCGTCATCGTCATCTGGCTCCGGCGACGGACAAGCCCCTGAGAATAAGGAGCAAGCTCCTAAAATGTTGAAATGAGCAGTCTCATCACAACGAAGTTCCGTAAACTCGCACAAGAGACTTCACAGGAGAGGGCAGCAGTCCGGTGATAGCTAGGAGAGCTCTGGTGGGCGAGGGTGGTTGTTGCGTTCAAGACAGCACAAGCATGCCCTGAGCGTGAAAACTGCTGATGACACAGCTTTCATTCTTCTAAGGAATGGATGATGTTGTAAGGCCTTGCAGGATCGGCAGCTAGGACTTCGTAAGCGTTGCATTCTTTGGTCTCGAGTGGTACACCCGCCATCCTTCCTGTTTGCGTGCTCATTGATCGCGACTGATCGACGATGTATCCGTTCCTGCGGAGTACAAGAGGTGGTATCGTGTCTTTTTGGGTGTTTTCCGTGGTTTGATCGAACATCGTTTTGAACGAAGGTGCAATCTTGATCTTTGGTGCAAAAGGTGTCCACGACGATGTTATTTTCTACGATGTTCTTTAAGCTGTGAGTGCGGTTTCGATGAAGTTTTCTGTCGTCATTGCCATGTTCATGTGTGCATTGAAGCAGCTTGGTCTCTTCGACTTGCTTGTGCTGGTTTTGTTGATATTGCTGCGAAAGTTGCTGATTACGCATTCTTTTCTGAGCCTGACCTTCGTTTGCTTCGCGAGTAGATGGAGTATTCAGGGGGGTAGCTGATGCGGGTTGTACATTATCGTGGTGTGCCAGGATTGTTAAGAAGTTTTTCGCAGGCTTTTACGACGCCAACCAATGCAGGTGTTTCTTTCTGCAAGGCAATGTGCGGGGTGTTGTTGATCTGAATCTTGTGTATTTATAAACCATTCATCCTAGGTAGTTCCCTGAACAGAACTTGTGTCGTCAGAAGTCACACCTGCACATTGGTTTTCATTGTTGGCACTAGTGCTGTATGGTAAACCCAAATCACTTCGACAATCCGGTGGTTGAACGCTGGATTCTACTGCAGCACACGTTGCTTCGCGAGATTTTTATTACAAATGCTTCTGTCCTTGTGGAACTGTTGACCTGAAAGCCCCCGGCGGAAAAACCTGCTCGGAAAAGTCGCGAAGTGATCTAGTTTTGTGCGGGGTTGCCAGTTCGTCCTCCATAAATGCAACGATCTCCTGAGGTGCGTCGGCAGGTTTACCAGTAATATTCATGCCAGGTAATGCCAAGTGAGGTTGCAAACCATTTATGCGGCACGAGGTATTAATTGCATCTGGGGCATCATTAATGGCTTCGATTCTCTTGTGCAGTGAAGAGTTAGCAAGTGACCATTTTCCCGCAGATTTATTTGTGGTGCCCCACACGAGGTGTGCGTAGTTGAGGTGAGTTGCAAATAGTGAGTGATAGTTTATTAGTTTTACAGCTGTTGGTACACGATATCTGTTCTTATTAAGCATTCCTGTGATATGGCAAAGTTTTCTTGTTTTTTTTTTTTTTGTAACGAAAGCGACGCGTTGATCGTAGTGTAATGTGCTGCAGAAATATGTTCCTAGTACCTTAATTTCATTAACTATTTCAATGTTTCTGTTGTTCATCACCAAATAGTGATTTTGTGGAATTATTGTTCCTTTTGCGTAAAAACTACTGCTTTAGTATTATAACAATTTATTTTTAGATGGTGTTTTGTTCACCATTTCAACATGTTCCTGAGAAAGTCATTGACGTTGTTCATTAGTGTTGTGTACCGTGAGGATCAAACCAATGCACTTGTGTCGTCTGCATATATATGATATACTTAGCATTGTTGTAAAGTAAGACAACTTCATTTAGATATGCAGGGGACCCAGGATACTACCTTGAGCAACGCGTTTTTTTATTACCAGTTGATGATCTGAAGTGATTTATTAGATGCGAAGCAGCTTATGGCGGAGTTCAATCCGGTGGTGGTGGTGGTGTGCGTCCTAACCACCCTTACTGCGCATGCCCAAACCCTCTCCACACACCTCCTCTCCTACGCCCTCCCCCCTCTCTCTCCTCTAGGCATCCCTGCCCATGGCGTCCACACCCTCACTGCGCATGCGCGTCCCCTCCCCCCTCTCTCTCCTCTCCTACGCTCCTCCCCTCTCTCTCCTCTAGGCATCCCTCCCGCGGCGTTTACACACCCATTGCGCATGCACGTCCCCTCCCCCCTCTCTCTCCTCTCCTACGATCCCACACTCTCTCGCCTCGCGACGCCGACGCAGGCAGCGTCTGCTTGCGAGTTTCTTGATTGAAAACGACTGCTCGCGCTCCACAACCGTTCCTCGGCCACCCCGTATATATATATATATATATATATATATATATATATATATATATATATATATATATATATATATATATATATATATATATATATGTATAGGCACTGGATCTTGACCTACTAGGTAGTGCCGGTGGGAGATTTCTGCTGTGCGTTGTTGAACTATAAAAATTCGCAGCGTGCGCGTTAACTAAAAGGGGACTGCGGGTCTCTGTGTCCAATCGGAGTCTTCTGTCTCTCATTGCCAATTAGCAGCGGTTGGCATGTTCCAGTTGGAAACACCGGCCCATCACTGCGTGCTTTGCGCCTCCCCAGGTTTCTCTCCTGCGCAACGCCGCGATGAGCGCCATCCTCAACGCCAGCCTCAACGCCGCCGCCAGTGCAAGCGTTAGCGCCCGCTGCTTCGCATCTACACATGGTTCCCTTTAGCGGGAGATGGTGTAATTTTTTCTACATATTGCCTTCTTTGATGTAAATGGGACCAAGTGAACTGTAATGGAAAACCCTGATGCCGTAGGTCGTGAGCTTTTCTAATAATACATTATGGCTGATATGATCGAAGGCCTGAGTATAGTCGGCAAATATACCTATTGTCAGCAGCTGCTTTCAAAGTTACTAAGTATGTGATCTTTCTGATCTAAAAGTGCTAAATGCGTGGACTGGCTTTTTTTTTTAATCCATACTGAGCTTTTGTGGTAATACGATGTTTTTCACAAAAAGATAACATTTTTGCTAAAATGATGTTTTCGAGACCTTTGGAAAGATGCGGCAAAATTGATATAGGGCGGTAGTTTTGGATGCTGAGCCTGTCAGCCTTTTTATATATTGGGGCAACTTTGGCAGTCTTCAATTTTGATGGAAAGATACCTGCAGTAATAGCTGTGTTATAAATGTGTACTAGTACAGGCGCTATATCGTGAATTACATGTTAACGCGATAGCGTTAAAGAGCTCCTTTCGCAGAAATTCTGGCTTCGGCGTCGGCGCCGTTGGTTGTGAGCCAAAAATCATCATCTTGACCGTGACCGAATAGTCGACAAAGGTGCAAATAAAATAAATAATAGACATTTCCGGGTAGGCCGTCTGCGTGGCAAGCAGGTGTTCTACCACGCAGCCACGAGTATGCTTGGAATCACGTTGCAATTAACTTCCTCTGCTGCGAAATGCAGTGAAAATAACTCTTCCTTCACATAGACAAGCGTCCTGTATACGTACGTCACAATACAACGTAATATCGCAGTAATATTGCGTGGTACAAGCGTACTTTGCTATCGGGCGTCCCAATACGTAAATATCATAACGACTTCGTGGTTTAAAGCGGGCCACCTATTACAAACGCACGTTACTGCGCGTATTCTCTTAACCCCACGTGGTGGGTGCATAGCAAGTATGCACTAAGTGGTTGAAGTACGCACTAGGGACAGGATATCGCTATCGCGTTCATCTCTTAAAAGCGAAGCTTGAGGGTCCCCCGACTTTTTTAAATGGACGAATCTGTAGGCCATCTGAATCGCAGCGTTTAGAGTTTTTCATTGTCTTAAGTACTGTGCAGATCTCATCAACGTTAGTTGGGTAAAAAAATATTGTATTTATGACTGAGGACAAAAAGCGGTTGGTTCCAAGGTTGATGTGCTGTTGTGTTTCTCTGTTAAGAATGTGTTCCCTAAACGCGTTTACGATATCAGTAGTTTAATTTTAGACTAAAGCGGAAACTGTTTCTAGATTTCCCAGTTCGGCCTAACCAAAACATTCAAGACTTTCTCTACAGTCATCGACTCACAGCAGGTTGAACATAGAGCACCGGTGATGCTATTCTTTTTGGATTAAAGAAAATGAATTCCCTGAAACACGAGGTGGGTATTATCTGCTTTTGAAACGTTTACTGGTTCCCGCCCGTATTTACGTCATCGATGATGTAAATTTCAGAGATCGACCCAAGGCGCGAAGGCGTCACATAGGCGGCCCGCACCATAGAAAAGCTACAGTGCGTGGTCATGACTAGAGACCGGATTATAGGCAAATGCCTATTTTTTTCCTTGGGTTCCTATCGCGCCACTTTGATATATGAGCATGAATTAGGGGTAAAGGAGGGCTTTTATAGTGTTTTTATAGTGCCTATAAATGCCTATTTTTGGGGTTCGTGCCTAAATGTCTATAAGTGCCCATAAATGCCTATTTTCAAAATTGCTGCCTATATGAACGCTATTTAGCCTCAAATTTTGCTTTCGAGTACAGTTTGAGACCGTAATTCATGTTACCGGGCAAAATTGATGTTTCGGAACTTTATGGGGTGCAACAACCTATAGTTCCCTGGCGGGAAGGCGGGAAGTTCAACAAACATCCCGGAAGCAACCGGTATCAGCAGTGAAATGGGACGCGCCGGCCACCTTACCCCGCCGCACTGACATGGCGCGAGCGGTTGGAGCAGGGGAGAGGAAAAGACGCTATTTCTGCAACCCTAAATGGGAGCACGTCCCAGCGTGTACAGTGGAATGGGGAGAGGAAAATAAAGGCGGGAAGAGGAGAGTGGCGTCTATGGCCGAGGACGTGGCGGGCGGCTTTTACCGCCGATTTTCCGGTCCAGTGTTCCCGAGGAATTGAAGCACCTCTTTGAAGACTTCGGCGTGGTGGGGGGGCAGAAAACAGGAGGTGCCTGCGCGCAGCAGCAGGAATGTGGAGAGCGAATGCGAAACCATGGAGTGCCGTCAGGGGAAAGTAGAAAATAGGTTAAAAAAAATCAGATGTGCACATGGCTTTTGTTTCGTTTGTAATTTACTCTTAAAGGGCGCTTCAGGTCACATGAGAAATTTTAGTCAGATACTGGAAGTGTTCGCGTGCCCAATGAAGAGCTTTGTACCACAAGAACATTTTAATTGGTTCATTACGAGCCGCGAAAGCATGATGCCGGTAGGTGAGCTTGAAACCTTTGCCACTCGTAAGCCAAGTTCCTTCTCTGCCCTCTTCGGTATCAGAGAAACTCGGAGCCGGAAGATCACATAACGTTGACGCATCAACCCGCCATGCGCACGCAAGATTACACTATGTGCCCATGACATGCCCAAGCCAGGTCGTGCGCACAAGCGGCGTTGTATCGTTTCGGCGTTCGCTCTATAGTGTACTGCCTGTTTCTGTGGGATGGATCCGTCTATGCGTTTGGAGAGGCTGGCATGGATCCTGTATCCCACGACACAGCGCGTCGCACAGCTGGAACTGCTGTAAGGGACGATGCACCAAAAACATGCTAAGCGTTGTCAGGGCTGGCGCCGGCACGACGCGGGAACGGAGAGAACACGAACACAAAAGAAATATAGGCAGCTGAGTCTCGCATCGCTCTCGATTCGAAGAAAAAAACTAAAGAAAAACGCGCACACATTCCGTTTGTATGTTTTGATATTTCTATTAACTTTCAATCGTCTATTCAAGCAACAGATTGCACAAATTACACATGTAGCCTCGAATAATTCTCGCAGTTTCATGTACTACTGTGGCATACACAGGACCATTCCTTGTTGAACTTCACCTCCCCCACATTGGTGCGCGCGCCCGTGAGATAAAGGGCACGAGGCATTCAGTCTGACATTTCACCTCCTTCCGGGGAGCGTAGCGTTGCGAATCTTGGCAGACGTGATCGTTAGCGCAGTGCATGCATTACACTTCTAGCTCGAAACGCTCAAACCTGATGAGGGGCCCTTTATGGTGTTCACACAAAGAGGAGAAATTGACCCTGCGCTATTAGACCTGGCCAATACGAGGCTAACAAACCCTTCTGGCCTTTTAGCGGTCTGGCTATTGAATCTTGTGCTGCCCTTCCCAGCCATGCCGAAAAGAAGCAGATCTAGGAGCGTGTGTATTCGATGGTGGACACTTAACTTACCATTCTGTACAATAAAAGGAGAGACCGTGTTCTGGAAACCGTGCCCGAAAAGGGACCATTGCATGGCTATGTTAAATGATTAACGCCTTTGTACAATCATAAAATATAACATTTGTTTGCTTTCCTGTCGTAGAGCAGGTTGCGCACGTCCTTATTCGAAAATTTGAGTTTTTGTAAAAATTTATTGTGCCTATATTTACGATTTTGGGTGCCTAAAACTGTGTTTTTCCTGCCTATTTTTGGCGCCTAAAAACACGATTTTTAGTGCCTAAAAATCCGGCCTCTAGTCATGACACAAGGAGGACAATCTTCACAGCAGAAGCGTAGCAGGAATTTTATCATGTAATTGCGTGATTTCCTCGCTAAAGAAAAACTGCCCCTCAGTTATTAATTTATCAGTGTGCAGCCCACGGTCGCCACTGTCGAATGTGGGGGGTTCAGCCCCCCTAACTTTTCTCAGTGGGGTGCATGGCATAGCCAAGAGGGGGGGGTGGGGAGGTTCGAACCTTCCAAAATTTTTCAATTTTACTTGCGTATATTTACACACACACATACAAACGCACGCACGAACATACATAAACTATGACTGAACCCGCCACCCCTCCGAAAAAAAATTCTGGCTACGCCGCTTGTGGGAGGAGGGGGGGGGGGCGATAGCGCCTTCCTTGCGCCCCCCGGTAGATACGCCTATGCTGGTACAAATCTCGTTTAGGTAAGGAGAAGCTTAGTCAGTGACGAAAAGCTAACGGGGAGGTTCACATCTGTCAGTCAGGTGGACAACTCGGTACGAAATCTCCCAGAGGCTCGGCAACAGTCACGCATATAGGCGGACCCGGGCGATGGATTCAGACGAAGATTCGGAGCATAGCACAGCAAACATTGATCAAACAAACAAAAAAGAAAAAGACACGGCGTTCTGAAAATATACAAAATGCAAGCAAATACAGTCACTGCAAACTCAAAGAAGCAACCCACTCTATAACTAAACCGTCCTACTCCTAGTCTACTCCAGTGTTATAACAACTAATACGCCGGACCGGCCTTCCTTGACATTTCCGATGGCTTGGTACATCGCCAAAGTCCCGTCTGGTGTCCATGTCATCCGGTCATTCGTCTTGGCACATCATGGCGTCCACTCCTTAGCACGATGCACAGCCGCGTCGCCTGTACACAAGCAGGCCGTCGTATCGCCATCGTAAGCCCGTTAGGCCTAAAGTCGACGTCGGCTGTCACCTCTGACGGGGCACTCCGGGGATTGCCTTCGGCGGCTAGCTTGAGAAGGGGGCTTGCGACAGGAACGTTTATGTTGCAGTGCGCAGTAGCTGCATCTCCGAGGAGCCTTGCTCGAACGCCGTCGAGTACGCTGGTCACACCTCGGGACGCCCGCGTCACAGGCTGCAGACCCGAACGCCCGTCGCTCCCGGCGCCAGTGCGCGTGCTGGCGATCTAACCTTCCGCTTCTGAGTCCACGCAGACAATGCCAGCTCACTCCTCTTTGTCTTCCTTTTCGGCTTGATTCCAGTGCCTCGAGCTCTGGAGGTTTCCGAGCACGCGCTCGTACCGATTCGAGCACCTGGCCCGCATCGCCCTCGTCTTCTTCTTCCCGCCACATAGCTCTTGCTCGTGGCAACCCATCAATTACAAAAGTGTGAAGCAAGAACCACTGACAGCGCAGCGTGTAAAGAGCTGTCATGTTAAGCAGCCAAAGAAATCCCAACATGTTATTTCGGAACGAAACTTGTATGATATGAGCAATACAGACAAGGCTTTCGTGATGCAAACAGAAGTTTTATTTTAACTAAACAAAGTTGGTCGCAGTAGGCAAACTTTCAAGTGAACACTTTTACACATAGGCCTTTGCGCTGTGTTATATAAGAAGCATCTCAAGATACAATTGACAAGCATCGTATCGGATAGAATTCCGGAAGTATCTTGTATCTGTATCTCAAATACTCCTAGCCCGAGTATCTTGTATCCCGCCGCGATACGATTTCAAAGTATCTTTGCCCAGCCCTGCGATGGACTTAAGTGATTGCGCATTGAAATGTAGAATGAAGAGTTTACCATTAAACTACGGCCTATGAGACTTGAAGGGGGGGGGGGGAGGCAGATCGATTTTTTGCTAATTGCTGGACACAACAGCGTCCCAAACGAAACGCTCCGTCATGCCATGCTGGATGACTTCTCGCCTTATGAAAGCTATAAAAAAGTGACCGTTGTCGCACAGCTGAATTATCCGCTCATATATGGCAGTGAAAGGATTTTGTCGTATTCTGACTCTAGAGCTCGTGATGTGCTTCGTCAAAACGAAAGTTAGTGCCTGAATTCAAAGGTCCACGGCGTTATTCAGCGGTCGGAAACCTGCGGCCCGCAGGGCAGTATACGACCCTCGGCACGATGTCCAACACGTTCCCTTATCACTTCCTATTTAAAAGCCGACATGGCAGCTTTGACCTCAAATGGTACTCTCCCTTGTCACTTATGCTTTGATTGCAACTTTGTGGCGCCGTCGCAGAAAGTGAATGTCATTTTTCATCCAGTTTTGTAAAATGTTGTCAATTCACCAAATTTTTTTCTCTTCGCCTGCAAAGCCTTCCCCTACCCCCCCCACCTCCGATTTGCCGTCCGGTCCTCCGCTCTGTCGAATTCATGCAAGTTGGCCCTCCGCCCCAAAAGGTTGCTGACCCCTGGCGTGATTGGACAGTCTTACGCTGCGAAGCACACCAGAGTGAATAATTTTTATGCCTTTTTTTGTTGTTGTTGCTGTGGCAGCACCTGCGTGCTCGCCAAGTTTGCCTGGCAATTTGATTTCTGCTTACAGAAGAGGCCGATAAAATATTACTTCAGATGCCATGTCTCCGCTGTTCCATTTAGAAATTTGACATTGACGCGCAGTTAATCATTGATGAGACTGGTAGAAGGGTCGTCGTAGAAATACTGCTCTTGTTCAATCACAGATCCTCGCGCTCATTGCGACCAAATTTCAAGCTAATGAAAAACATGAGGAAACGTGGCATGCCAATAATTCCCTCAGCACGATAGGTTTTACGTCACCGCCATCAGAGTGATTTACACACTATGGAGACAGTATATTTACGAGTGCTACGGAGGGGCGACCACTAGAGGAACCACAAGATGGAACGAATCTCCACTAAACTTGCGCTGATCCTGTTGTGCACCGCGACTGCAGTCCATGCTAAGCTAGGTGCTCCAGGAGGTCCAAGGAAGCTGCACTACGATGTTCCGGACGCTTTTGAGGTACTGTATTGGAGACAGTGCGCCTGTGACAACATCAGTCGTTTCCCACAACGATTCTCGATGTCTTGCGAAATTGCCGGATTTGAAAAAAAATCCTCTTATTAGTTCATTTGTCACTAATAGTGTCCCTAAAAAACACAAAAATGTGCATGCAAACGACCATTCGGGAATAGGAAATGGGCCTCCGCCAGCCTAAATGGCGAAGGGGAAGTGCAGGAAAGGCCCAACAACGCACACCCTCTTAGTTTACGGCATTGTATGGACGTAAAATAAGTCTTCAATCGCACCCGTTCAGGAATTACAAAGTGCTTATTGTAACGGAGTGAAGAATAGAGCGATTTTAATAACAGCCGGAAATCTTATTCAGAAGAAATTATTAACATTCTATATCTCACAATTAGGGTAAAGGATGAGCCGATTACACCGTTTTTTCTAGGTGGAAATTTGTGCTACCAACCTATTAGAAATCAACATGCATGGGTACGTCCGAATAGTACGGAAATTCTCGCGAATTTTCAAGAGGCCTCAGGCGGCAAAGGATAGACAGGGAGGTTTAGCAGAGCAAGTATACAATTAAATACCCTGCAATGAGGAAACGTAAAAGGAATATCGTGACGTGGTCGTGACGTTGATGAAGGCATGCAGTCGGCGTGTTCAAGGCGAAACTCTTTACTTGAGCGAACCTGGGGACGGGAAACAAAGGCACTCTACATGTATCAGTGTGATGCACTACACACTGTACATTGATAGCGACGAACAGAGCGTCGGCCGTCGATAAAAGTGATGTGCGGTGCGGTGTGTCGGAGTTTATACGTGCGGCATGGAACCTTCTTTCCATGCGGCATGGAACATTCGGCATATCACTGGTACTCCCGTGAGTTCTCGAATTAACTTGACCATTCGCCTCATGCGCGTTATCTTAACAGAATGTTCTTGAACAATCACGACGCTTCTCAAGTATTGCGGCGCGGTCTGCACCGAGCATTGCTCACAGTACTAGGGGGTGTAAACCGAACACATCAAAATACAGCACTAAACACGCGTGGCAGTGTGAAAGAATGAAGGAGGACAAAACAGAAAACGTCGCAGTACCGCCACAAGGGCGAAGCAAGAATGCGATAGCAACAAGCTGGAATATTATACAAAGAAAGGTTAGCACTCATTCCTTCATCATGAGACG
Source organism: Rhipicephalus appendiculatus (assembly GCA_030522465.1). Taxonomy (NCBI): domain Eukaryota; kingdom Metazoa; phylum Arthropoda; class Arachnida; order Ixodida; family Ixodidae; genus Rhipicephalus; species Rhipicephalus appendiculatus. The sequence continues at coordinate 28,338 of JALIZH010027246.1, forward strand.
TGGCGTGACTGAAAGAAAACCCTGGAGTAAGGAAACGCAGCCGCTGCAGCGAGCAAAGTGACCCGCGTGCTGCATGCGGCTGCAACGCAAAGTTTACGAAGAGCACACAACACACCTGAAGCTATGAGCCGTCGAATGACCCCAGGTAAAGGGGCCCTGCAACACGTTTCCAAGTAATCGAGGAGAGCTAAAAGGTGGACTAGTTGGTGTTGATTCATCTTCACGAGTGAGCTTAGTTAACACAGACACAGGACGAGTATTCGTCCTGTGTAGTGGGTGCTTCCCAACTTAACAAAAATGATGATTTATGGATGGCGTAGTGGGTACCATGCTAGCGTATTGTACTAGTAGCGCCAAGACAGTTTTCAACGGGTTCTAGAAATGACTCTCTGTCACGGAATGCCACTTTTTCGACCCCTCGTCACGCCGATTAAAGCGCGCCGCACCCACCCCGCTGGCCGACGCGCCGGCTTTGACATGAAAAGAGTTGTTTCGTAGAGCCGCGAAGAGCAGCGGAAGGGAGTGTCGCTGCCGAAGTTGTCTCTTTGTTCAGTACCGAGGCGACGGCAGGTACACGGAAATCCGCAGTGAGCCCCGAACTTTTTGGCTACAAACGCTCGGCATGAGAATGGAGGCAAGATGCGTTCCCACGGAAAGAGCTGCACGTGCACGAGCCGCCTACGCAGTCACCGTAAACGGGTTGTCTCGTTTGATTAAGGGAGAACCCTCCCCTAATTAAAAAGGGGCGTCGTAAATATTTTGAGGGCGGAGTTTGCGACAATGGAATGCGCATGATTGGACCCATGTCGATGGTCCCTTTTTCCCCCAGGAAGAGAGTGAGGGGACACGAAGGGCATTTAAGCGCAGGAGATCGCCCTGCTAATCAGTCTAGCTGCTTGACAAGCATGGAGTAGAAGTAGATCAACGAGTATCTCTCCTAGAAGTTTTTAGTGTGCGCTTTGTATCGGCTGGCCACCTAAACTTAGCCGTTCGCCTAGTTGAGACACGTCTGCAACGTAGGCATCGGGACTTCAATCTCAGGTTAGCTCAACCTGCCTGAGATCTCCTTCAAGCGCTAACTCCCGGAAACATCGGCGTTGCAACTCGGACCCACCGACATTGGAGTCGTGCCAGAAATCTTCGGGACTTCTCGCTTCCGATCGTCGTGGACGCAACGCTGCCGGTCATCACACGTATGCTTCACCTGTTTATATCATCGAACTTTCACGTCTTTATTGTTAATCTTATTCCATTGTTAGTTCCGCGTTAATTGATTTTGTGTATTTTTGTAAGCTAATTGGTTGATCCTATTTGTTCATTGTTAGTTCTTTTGAAGTGTTGTATTTTGAATGCTCGTGCCGCAATAGCTAGAGTAAAGCTGTTGTTTTGTCCAAACATTTCTCTGATCTCTTCACTGTTTCTACTTGCGTACGGAACGACCGAACCCGCCTGTCATTCCCGTCGCCGACTTCGCGCTGGCGACGCTTGAATACAGCAAAACCGTAACACTCTCTAACAGCTTTCATTGTGATTGTGC
>JALIZH010027248.1:0-20372 GCA_030522465.1 Rhipicephalus appendiculatus
TGCATTTACCTAGTCTAAGTCTCCTCTCATCAGCGACATACGAGAGCCGGCTTTCTCGGTTTGCACCGGAGAAACGGACACACGAACTTCAATCCTAATAATCGTATCTTCGTTCTGTCTTGTCTTCAAGAAGCATAGGAACAACATTCACCCAATAACTGTGAACACAAGCGTTAAGCACTGAAGCGATTAATGTCATTGTCAAAGAGCAAAGCGCGTCTTTTTCCATAAAGAAGCATTGAATTCTGCCTCTGTGTTTATCCTTTTTTCTGGCTGTGCCTTCAGATTTCAGGTGAAAATACGCTCTTCAACATTTTCTGCCAGAGATAGGGCATCTCAGGTTTCCAACCTTTTCCACTGGTCTTTCGGGCTCGTGTTCACAGCAAGTCAGTGACCTTACACATACGACTTGCGCTGCGCGCACGCTAATCTAAGTGAAATTAAATGGTCCCTAAAGCACTGCGGGTTGAAAGACGAGAAAGAGAGATTTATTTTTTCGCCTTCACTACTATTCCTTCAGGCGCTATGTCTTCCTCGTCACTTATTTCTTCATAAAACACGTAGGCATTCAACCCATCAGGATTTCACGATTTCCGGCTACACGTTGTTACCTCAGCTTGCAGTGGAAAACGCACAAAACGAACTGAAATGATTTGATCGCGCACGATAGTTATGCGAGAGAATGCAGAACAGGCCTGCTACTGCATTGCACTGCACTGCACTGCCACTGAAAAGCAGGGTAGGAGACAGTTCACAACTGATATCCCCCCGTATATGACCAATCTAGAGCTTATTTCCTCATGACGTCTCGTGAATAGACTGCTGACGTCTCGAATTTTGCTTGAAAGTGTAGAAACGCCTGGCGAGAATAACTAGTTCGTTCTTGATATTTTCCGATGTTGCTTAGGTAAGGTTTAATGTCACTTAGATGAAGTACGCGGTAAACGTATCCTGCGGCTAAGTTATGCCCCATCCACTTTCGTAAGCAATGATCAAAGTGTCTCGTCATAACTGATATTTTTTTTCGTCATCCTATTTCAATGGAATAAATCACGCACTTCAGCTCCCTCCCTTTTTGCCATTCTTTGAGTATGTATATATGAGGGGGAAAGCCCACGTGAATTTCCATGAAAAAGAAATGTGGGTCAAGAATTATAACCGGGTTGCAAAAGAATATCAAGAGTCGTAATATATTAACTCGGCCACAGTTTTTTTTATTTCGCCGGAAATTTTAGCCGTTCAACGCCATTCAGTTGTACGAATGTTAGTGTAGATAGTTTACCAGTACTTCGCAAAATATCCTGCCTTGTGAATGAGAATTTCAGGCCACACTTGGGGTCACTTACCTTTCGGTTTCATTTAACTCTTGGTTTTAGAACTCGAAGCGTAAACAACGACACATGCCTTTTTCACTGACGTCATCAACTAACGTTCTACGCAGTTTCACTTTTATTAACTATATTTTTATAAATCTGAACTCTGATACATGCAGTAAATATCGATGTGTGACAAATTAACTACTGAAACAAAACATTGAAATAAGAAACTTTCATTCAGATTTTTGTCGCTTTAATTATATTTACTTAATTACTAATGGTTCTGTTCAACAATCTCCTACGTGAAAACTGCACATCGACGAAGTCCGGTACGAGGCCGGACTTCCAGCGTAGGGTTTATTTGCGAAGATTCGTGTGTGCTATACCTGGCGTGTTTCACTCCGCAAGACGTAGACTACGTGCCAGGTGACGAAGGTGCCTTGCAACGCCTGTCCTAGAAACCAGAATCGGAATGGTATGCTCTTCTTGATGGGGTGGTAATTTTCTTCGCTCCTGTCACTCTCATCTTTCCAATCCCTTTTCCCCCAGCGTAGGGGCAGCTAACCGGATTGGTGTCTGGTTAACCACCCTGCCTTCTCCCCTTTGTTTTCTTCCGTCTTTTTCTTCTAACATGAACAATTGGCTTATGCTGTGTCACAAAAGATTCTCATCGCTTCAGTTGCTCTATTGTGAAAGGAAAAAAATTTGATAAAATGTAGGGAATTTATGGAGAAATATAAATCACAATCATGCGCAAGTCTGATGGTTCAGCATATATGTAATTCTGATTGGCTGCTATTCGTTTAAACTCTTCATTGTTGTACCGTTAAAGCTTCAACAGCGTTTTTATCATCCAGACAATAAAATCAAGGCTTTAAAATTAATTTAGCAGAAAGTAATGGTCAGTGGCAATAGGCAGCGCTCGGCACTGCGGTGGTAATTGTCGTAGACAACGACACCAGTGATACACAATCGCTCACGTCAAGAGGAGTAGCGTTTTGGTTACAGGCACCACTAATGGCGTTGAAGGATGCACAAAATGAGGTTTACCGATGAGAAGCCTCCATGTACGTGCATTTAAACACGTTGCGAGTGCTTGCATATATGGACGGATTGGGTACCTCATATATTTACACTTTCAAACAAGACCAAAACCATGCACTGTCTTCTGTATCCATTGTGTTTGCGGATTTAAAGTAACTCTTCAAGTTTTTTCCTCTCTCTAACCTTGTGCACGTCGCCCTTCCCAACGCTATGTCCCTGGTATGCTCTAGAGGGAACATCGAGCAATCCTACCCTTTTGACCAACCACCAGGTGCCACGGGCATCGCACGATCTCCAAGACGCACGAGAGAGGAGGTGTTCCCCACACTTAACGCTCACCCACCCTAGTAGCAAAATACAGCAGAACGCGATCCCACAAAATTATGACGTTATGTCGTATTTAGGGACATGACACGCAGTGTTTACGCCATTTTCATTCGCGAGGCTAGGTAGGTCCTCTGCGTCAACAGGTTTCGGTAGGGCTACAACACATTTTTCGCATCTTTCCGGCGGCATTGCTGTATTGACAAAATATTTTTTCTGCGGCACTGCAAACATTCGTTTTATTATTCCAGCTCTCTATTTTAACCACACGCACGCGACATAATTCACTTGTGTTTTCACGACAAAAAGAAATGTCTGTTGCCCAACAGAGAATTCGGTCACTGCATCAGGAATCCGAAGCAACTGCAGAGAAATCTTGTAACAAGAGCAATTTCTGCTGTCCCGATGGCAGTCTGCTGTCATGTTCAACTGGGACAAGGAGCGAACTTTCCTGCGAACTTGCGGCGGCGAGCGGTGACGCAGAGACACAGCGGCGTGCATTTTTTTTTGTGATTTAAATATTTATTCAGTGGCTAGTAGTCTCACGTAAAGGTTTATATTCCCTTAGGGCACACCCGTGCGCAGCCCAGCGTGGATGCGCGAGCGCTATGTTGAAATCGATCTGCGAAAGGGAAAGTGCAATGTGTAGCTGCGAGGAAGGCTGAGAACTCGAGGAAGGCCGTGCACGTGATATTTTCGCTCTGTAATTTGTGCTGAAGCGAATAACAGCAAGTACTTCAATTCGCTCTACCGGGCCGATCTTCGTGCAGCGTAACAGCGTCTATCAGCTGCTGCTTCAAGTCCTCATGTCACCGCTAAAGCAGGTGTAGGTGCACCTTCGACCGCGTGCCCGCTTAGTAATGAGCTACGCGCGCCTAGTGCTGCGCACTATGTAAGCCTTGCAGAGACTGCAAAAATGAAAATTAAGCGATGACGCGCTTCTCAGGACGGCCTGCCTTAGGTCTCCGGCTTTCCAGGGAGTGAACTGGGAAGTAGCCTAAACATTTGTTCGAATGCAACATCAAGAGCCCTCATCTGCCATCATCGCCAAAAACTTATGCGCCCATAACCCTGGCCAATAAACAATGACGGGAAAGGTCTGATTGAGTATAGGTGATGGGCACAGTTGGCGCCTCCCACGTGTGGTTAAGCCCCCCTCCTCCCTCTTGTGCGTAAGCCTGTGCTCATGTGCGCTATGATATCCTTGACGCCCTAGCCACGGGAGTCGCTGCCCGCTGTGGCCGCTTGAAATCAACCCCCCTTCTTTTACACGCGGCTCGTCATGATAACTATAATACCTTACGTTCCGAAACCACAATATGAATATGAGGCCCGCCGTAGTGGATGGTCCTCGTGTTCTTTATCGTGCACTTACATTGCACAGCACACGGGCCTCTAGCATTTCGCCTTCATCGAAATGCGACAGCCGCAGCCGTGATAGACCACCGCTTGCCGTGGTCATCAAGGTTCTCTCTTGGTATGGGTTTGGACACGCCGTAGCAGACCTTCTGAGCATATTCTTGTTCAATACAATCATTATTGCTCCTAATGCTTCTAGTCTTACTACGGGCCGCCGCGGTGGTTCAGTGGTTCCCGGGCTGGGTTGCTGACCCGAAAGACGCGGGTAAGATCCTGACCGCCGTGGTCCCATTTCCATATAGGTGAAATTGTAGAGGCCCGTATACTACAACAGCACATTAAATTATGCTAGGTAGTCCAAAGTATTCGAAGAACTTTACAACGGCGTCTTTCTTAGCCTGCATAGTTTTGGGACGTAAAATCCCACGAACCAACCAATCCAACTTTATATGATATTCAAATGCGTAGCTATGGCCCTTATTGCTTCGCCTTTTCGGCCAAATATAGGAGCATCTTGTTCAAACACGCTAAACATATGCAAACATAGAGCCTGCAAGCGCAGTGGTAATGTGGCCTTCTTTTGGTCATGGAGAGCAGCAATACGAGTTATGACTGCTGGAAAACCAGTATAGAAGCTACATTTTTTGAAAGAGATGACAACATAAGATATATTTATCAAGAACTTTCCTGGAAGAGTTGTCGGGGGGGGGGGGGGGGAGGTCAAGGCATCCCTCAACGGAATTCGCACCTCTGATCAATAAATATTAAAATGGTGTATGAACGACACAGCTTTGGAATACGCCTGAGTACACGTAAGTATAAACGTGAATCCAGGTAGGGCCGATAGCAATGCTGAATATGAGTAGATATGACCATAGGTCGGCAAAAAAAAATGGAACTCACTCAGACTCACTCAAGAAAGATTGTCACGTGGTCATGACGTAGACGAAGGCAACAGTCGGTATGTCCAAGATGAAACTGTTTATTTGGCCGAACTTGTGGCCGGTGAACGGAAAGCCAGATTACAGTAATACACACTGGCACTGATAGCGGCGAACAAAGCGTCGGCCGTCGATCAACTGACGAGCGGTGAAGCGCGTCGGCATTTATACAGGTGTCATCGAATATTCCAGCCTTATTACTGGTTGTCGCGCAAGCTCTGGAATAAGCTCGAGTGTTCGCGTCGCGCAATCTTAACAAAACGATCAACAATAATCGCGAAGCTTCTCGAACAATAAGGGGGCGGCTTGCACTGAGGATTCCTGACAGTCTTTGTGGGCGAAAACCGAATACAGCAAAAGTGAGGATGAGAAACGCGCGTGGCAATATATCTTGCGCTTCGGACTCACTCGGACTCAGACTCACCAAAATTTTCCTTAGCCGAACTGACTCGGACTCACACTCACGAAAATTTTCTTCAACCGGACTCACTTGGACTTAACTCACCAAATTAATCCCCCCGGACTCATTCAGACTCAGACTCTTGGCTCGATCTGAGCCTGAGTGAGTCGACTCATGAAGTGAGTTCGCTGACTTATGCTATTGACACATAGGCCCTATCTAAGCGCGCATGACTGGATCGTCGAAAACCTGTGTACAGTGTCATTCGTTTACCAATAAACTCGGCCACATCGTCGAGGCTAAAGTCAGTGATTAAGTTTTTTAAAGCTTCTGTGCTTGAGTAGTTAAAAGCGGTTGTACTTGTTTTATCACTGGCACGGCGGACACAATTAAAATCTCTCATTAGGATAACTAAGCGATTACAAATAGAATAAACGCTAACTTCATCAAACATTGGTTAGCGTTCATCCACTTTAACAGGTGCATATAAACAAATAACGCGCCAATTAAATGAGAAGAAAGTTAAATTACACAAAACATCTTCCATATTGTTACGTGAATGACGACTCGGTAGACTGTAGTCCGTAGACTATTTACACGATGGCCGCTAGGTGGCGTCGCTTTGATTGGCTGGCTCCACACCGTGCTCCTTTTTTCTCGCGCCCCTGGCCCGGTACAGGGCCCCGCCCGAATCTGGACAAGTCTAATATTTCTTCAAGAAGACTGCCGCGACACGTGGACACCATAAAAGTCCCGATTCAACGCCAGGCTGGCCCTCCAGGCCCCTTCAAAAGTCCCAAGCGGCGCGGCGCCGCGCTAACCCTAACGGGCCGCGCCAGCACCTCCGGTATGCAGCGTCTCACTAAGCCCTCGACACTACCAACAACAAGCACTGCCCCTGCGGTAAGCCCAGCCGCCTGTTTTGCTGCTGTCACAACTGTGCCTACGCTGTCCCAGCCTGGCGATGTCAACAACCCCACGCCGACAGCCCTCAGTCAACCGGCAGCGTTCCTGAGCTGCATGCACACTCCAACAACGAGCAACGCTGGCAGCGTCTGTGCGACACCCAGCTTGAAGGCCACGTTTCAACCGACGTGCGTCGTTACAATGCCTAAGACAGACCCCGCATTAAGCGAAGCCAAGGTGCTGGAACCAGTCCCAGCCGTTACACAATCGGCAGCGTTCGTCGTCACCAATGCCTCTACTGTCGCGCCAGAATCCGAGAGCCGCAATACTGCGTCGGCGTTGCAGTCAGCCGCGCTTGCTGCTATTCCCACCGGATCTGCACGTGGGCTAGCCATTGCAAATGCCGAGTCTCCCGAAGAGTCTGTTTTGAAGAGTGGCGTTCCTCTCGTCCCCACAAGTTTGCCCACCACTATTATGGCTGACGGCACTCCGACAAAAATGGACTTCGCAGCGTCCCAAGGAAACGACGATGATGCGTCACACCCCAAAGGCAGCTGGACTACCGTTAGTGCTAACCGGAAACCTGCCTCGACCGCACGACCCCGCACCGAGCTCATCACCGTCGGAATTCAACTTCCACCCGGGACACTCACGCCCAAACTACCTCTGTACGACTTGCTTGCTTCCATCATCGCCGCCGCAAATCTCTCGCCCAAAACCAGTGCGGAGGTCACCCTTCAGGCCAAACCAGCTCAGAGCCTTGTGTTTCTGAAAACGCACTCCCCACTCACTGCCCACCTCCTACTCTCTCTTACGAATCTGGAACTTAACGGTAAGCTGATCACCATCAAGCCATATGCCCCCCAATCCTCCCATATCATGCCTCGGCGTCATACACAACGTCGGGGGTCATTTCACATCTCCTCAGCTCTTGCATGACCTAGAATCTTTCACGACTGACATCCTCGCTGCTCGTATGATGGGCTCCACTGAATCCGTGCTCATAACATTTGCTGGAACCGTCATCCCTCGCTTTGTGTATTTTAAACGCGTTTCTTTCCGATGCCGTCCACACAAACCTAAGCCCCCTACTTGCACCCGGTGCCTTGCTATAGGGCACCGTGCTCACCAATGCCCTCAGCACAGCGTTCCGGCCAAGTGCCGCCGCTGCGCAGCACTTCTACCCTCCGATCCTGCTGCTCACGTTTGCGCCCAACCCTGGTGCATCCATTGCCAAGTAAATACTCATCCCTTCCTCGACTACACCTGTCCTTTCCTTCTTGCGAAGCAACGGGAGTGTGCCAAAGCTGCCTTTCTCCGTCGCACAGCCTTGCACCGCGCGCCACCCAGCCATCTCCGCCCTCCTCTTCGTCGCATGAAATCCGTTCACCCCCCGCAACAACCCCCCCCGGGCTCCTACGCCGCTAAAGTGAAAGGCGCGTCCCCGGTTTGCCCTTCTTCCTCTAACACACCCTCACCATCCTTAAGTAACGAGAGCCGCTCCTTCGATCTGCGGCTTGCAATGCTGGAGCGCAACCAGCGCGAGCAACAGCGCGTCTCAGATGAGTTACAACAAAAGATACACGCTCTGACGCAGGCCCTAGAAACCACCACCTCCACTCTCACCTCCCAACTTACGGAGCTAAATAAGCAACTCGCTGCGCTCACCACCCCGACATCCGACTCCCATATAGCCAAATTAGCTGACATGGTGGAAACCACCACCACCGCGCACCACACTCGCTTAGTTCAACTAGAAACTTCGATTGTCCGGATTCTCACCACCCTCGAAACCCAATCCAAGCGATTGGAATCATTCACTTATGCTCAACTCCCTGCAAGAATCGCTTCCCCCGGCAAAAAAGAAGGAACGCGCTCGTGCGAGCGCCGCCACTACTACAATGACTTAGATGGCACGTGCAAAGGACCTCGAGACTTTGCAGTGGAACTGCCGCAATTTTCGCCACAATAGGACCCCTCTACACCAATATCTTCACACCCGCCCCTTCCTGCCCCATTTTCTTCTTCTCCAGGAGACTCGGACGGTCCGCACCGTCCCGGGCTACCGCGCCTACCATGCTGCGACGGGCACGCCACTTGCGTCCATTTACGTGCGCAACGACGTTCTCGTCGAACCACTTGATGTCCCCTCCACCCTCCTTAAATATTTAGTTGGCGTGGTCTATTACGAACCCTCTTCCCGTATCTCTCTCGCCCTGATATCCTTTTACAATCCCCCCTGTCACATCCTCTTTGTTCAATGCCCTCGGCAAATTCCTCCACTCCCTTCCATCGACAACCCATATCCTCCTTGGGGTGACTTTAATGCACCTCACAGGCTCTGGGGCTACCCCCCAGACAATCAAACCTGGCCGCCTTCTGCACTGTCTTGCTCAGGAACGCCACTTAACCCTTCTTAACACTCCTGACACCCCTACTAGAGCGGGCACTGTCTCGCAGCGCTTCACTACACCCGACCTCGCTTTCTCTCGGGGTCCACTTCCTTTTCAATGGCAGGTATCAACAGAAACCTTTCTCAGTGACCACTTTCTCATACACATCACCGCTCCTCTATCCCACGTCACTCGGAAACGCCGCGTCGTTCACACTGACTGGGATGCATTCCACACTGATCTCTTTTCTGCCTCCTTTGAAACTTATGACGACTGGACGTCGCGGATCTCCACAGCACTGAAATCCTGCAGCCGTCACGTTCGCTTTCAACTACCCATTCCTGACCCTGATCCTCACTTTCTCCGTTTATGGCGTCGACATAAACGTTTGAAACGCTCCTTCCGCTCTCAGCCGAATAACGTCCAACTTTCATCCCGCATTGATGCTCTGCGGGCTGAAATCATGACTTATGGCGCATCACTTGAGCACTCACGTTGGAACGTGCTGTGTGACAGCCTTGACTCCGCATTGCACTCGCGATGCACATGGTCTCTCTTTAGATCTCTCTTAGGTACTAAAACTGCCCTTGCTCCCACCCTAGCAAAAGCGCTCACTCACGGGACTCCGTCTGACGTCTTTGACAATTTAGCATCTATGTACCTCCCGCCCCCCCCTCACACCTTCCTACCCTGCTTACTGTGGGGATGCTAACCCAGACCTGGACCGTCCATTCACTCTCAGGGAGCTTGAAGCTGCCTTGGCCACTCATTCTACCCGGTCAGCTCCCGGCGAGGATGAGATAACATATACTACCCTCCGCAACGTTCCCGACAACGCTAAGGAATTCCTCTTACATACATTCAACGAAGCATGGCACAGTGGCTGTCTGCCGAGCTCTTGGACATCCTCTCTCATTTGCATGATTCCGAAGCCAGGCAAGCCTCCCTCTCTCTCTAACCTTCGCCCTATCTCTTTGACATCATGCGTTGGCAAGACCCTTGAGCGAATGGCCTTGACTAGCCTGTATGATTTTATTGAGGCGAAAGAGTTCCTCCCTCCTTCTCTTATCGGCTTCAGACGGCGCGTTTGTGCACAGGACATGTTCCTCGTTCTTCAGCACACTTTTCTGTCACCTTCTCGCAGTCAGATCCATGCTCTTATAACCGTTGATGTTCGTAAGGCATTCGATGGTGTGTGTCATGACCACATACTGGCTCAGCTCTCCTCCCTATCATGTGGTTCCCACATGTATTCTTATATACGATCGTTCCTTTGTAATCGAGTAGCTCGCTTCAGGGTCGACACTCATCTGTCCAACCCACACTTTCTCACTCGCAGCACTCCTCAAGGCACCGTACTATCTCCTACTCTTTTTAATATGGCTATGGCCCCTCTTGCCTCCCAACTATCCCAAGTTACTCACCTCCACCATAATTTTTATGCCGACGACATCACTCTCTGGTGTACGTCTGGATCTCCCCGGCCAAGTGCAAGACACTTTACAACGTGGCCTAGACCTCATTGCTTCCTTTCTTACCACGGCTGGCCTGTCTCCTGCTCCGGAGAAATCTGAGCTGCTTTTGCTCAATCGCTCTTCTTACCAGCGCTCACACAACGCCCTCATCTCCTTACATCTTGCTGGCTCTCCCATTCCTACTGTTCAGAAATGCAAAGTCCTTGGCTTCCCTTTGCATGCGACCAAGAACGCGCAGGCCCTCCATCACGCTGTCAGTACCTGCCACTCGGGAACTCATCTCCTGCGACGCGTTGTCACTCGGCAGTCGGGTCTCCATGAGGCTCATGCGTGCCGAGTTGCCCATGCGCTCGCCCTCAACAAGTTCCTGTACTTTGTACCTTACGTTCAGTTCACCCAAACACAACTTAAGACCCTTGAAACAGCTCGTCTAGGCCTATACAAGGCAGCTCTCAACCTCCCTATAACTACCTATACCACTAAGCTCTTTGCCACAGGCCTCTTCCATCCACTACGTTCTCTTATTTCCACCACGACTCCCAGATTGCCCGTCTTTCTCTTACCCGTCAGGGTCAATGGCTATTGGCGCAAGCGGGGTATACCTCACATTCCAGTTCCCGACGACGCCTAATCCCGTGTGTACCCCTGCTTCCAACCTTCGTATCCCTCCCCTCCCATCCAACATGTCCCCCGTTCTGCACGCCGGCCGTCGTCACGCAGCAGCGCAGCATCATTCCCCTCCTTTTTCTACACAGGGAGTCGCCTACACGGATGCCTCATTCATTGCTCCTCGTGGCTCCTGCGGCTACGATATCTATCATCCACACCTTTCGGCACCTGAAACCCACACGAGCGGGCCATACTTGCACCCGCCAAATGTACTGTCGCTCGAGGTCCTTTCCATTGTTCATGCATTACAGTCATTTTCGTCTCTACCTTCCGTACCCGAGTACACGATTTTCTCCGACTCTTACGCTGCCATCCGTCACATACAGAACCGCACCTTACCCCCCTTCCCTAGAACAGGAGGTCGAGCGAGCGGTCTCTGCACTCCAACCTGCCACTGTTTTCCTCCGCTGGGTTCCTGGGCATTCAGGGATTGACGGCAATGAGCTGGCTCATCAGCTTGCCCGCGATATATTGCACCGGGCACCGTTCATTCCCTGGCCCACACCTTCGGAGGACGGTGGGGGCACCGTGAAGGACGGAACGATCTCCCTGCACCACACTATCAAGGAGGTATACCTCCAGCTCAGACTCGACAAGCGACTCTACCCTCCCCCTCATCGATCACTCTCTGTGCTAGAGGCTAGAATTCTACGGCACATACAATTGAATTGCCTGATCACGCCCTCTCGCCTTTTTCTCTATAAATATAGATCTGACCCCTGCTGTCCCAATTGCCCCTCTACATATGCCGACCTGTCACACTGCCTTTTCTACTGCCCAACAGCTCAGCAATCCAGCTTTTACCCTCCCCCCTCCCTTTCCATCACCACCTGGCTCGACTGGATCGGCGCCGAAGGAGAAGAAGAACAGCGTCGACTGGTCGCGCAGGCGGTTGAAATGCTCGGCCTTTAGTTTATGGCTGCAATAAAAGTCTATTTATAAATAAACTACAACTACTATTTACGGTAGCGGTTGCAGCGCTGACCGGTTCAGCTCAGAGCCCGGCGCACACGCGCATGGTTCAAGGGGCTGGCAATATGCATGTAGCATAATTCCCGTTGGCAGAAGCGCCGTCTCGGCGCATCAGATGTCAACGTCACTGGGAGAGTGGTAGGGCTTCAAGCGTGCGACATGTACGATATCGCTGGCCCGAGTGCAAGATGAAGGCGACGAGGCGACAGGAGCGATTTCATAAGTTACTGGGGTAACCGCACGAAGGACTCGGTATGGACTTGTGTATCGAGACAACAGTTTTTCCGACATCCCAACGTGACGGGTGGGAGACCAAAGCAGGACCAAAGAACCGGGCGAGAAGTGCACGTCTCGGTACCTGCGCTCGTAGAACCGCCGTTGGTTTTTCTTAAGAAGTCAAAAGGTGAGTGCGGGCGGTTTCACGTGCATGGGCAGCCCTCGTGATAGCGTCAAGGGCATATTCTCTGGTCGGTGCTGCGGAAAACGGGATGATGGTGTCTAGGGGCAACGTTGGTTGTCGGCCGAACAACAGAAAAAATGGGGAGTAACCGGCAGTGTCATGGCGCGAAGAATTGTACGCAAATGTCACGTACGGCAAAGCAAGGTCCCAGTCAGAGTGGTCGGAGGAAACGTACTTTGCAAGCATGTCTGTAAGTGTTCGATTGAGACGCTCCGTCGGGCCATTTGTCTGTGGATGGTACGAAGTAGTGAGCTTGTGCCTCGTTGCACATGACTGCAGAATGTCGGCTATGAACTTCAACAGAAATGTGCGGCCACGGTCCGTAAGCAGCTGGCGTGGAGCTCCATGCTGCAAAATTACGTCGTGTAGGAGGAAGTCGGCGACATCTGTGGTACAGCTTGTTGGAAGAGCTCGTGTGATGGCGTAGCGCGTGGCGTCGTTCTCTTCGTCCGGCGCACACGCGCATGGTTCAAGGGGCTGGCAATATGCATGTAGCAATATGAATATGAAGGGACATTTTCGGCAGTGGCACATGAACTATTTCACACAAAGATCACACACCCTGCGGACCTGCCAACTACATGACTGACGCTCGCGCTGTACCGCCCGGTAAAACGGTGCAACAGGCTCTCGGTGCCGTCCTCGCTCTCCACTTTCGTCTTTTGGACTGCAATAATGTCCAGGTCATGGTCCATAACAAGCCTATAGAGCTGGCTCTTCTTCTTTCTAGAAGCCAGCCCTCGTACATTGAGCGTCGCTGCCTTCACGGACCCACTGAGCCACGACATCGGTGAGCGAGACCAGGCTGAGAGCCCGGCACTTCCACTCGTTGAGCTCTCATCGTCCAGGATGGTTCCATGGGGTTGACCTCTAGTTGGCGCGACCGTCATCGCGTTTTAGCGACGACGACCGTTGTCGGGCACCGTTTAGTTTCTTTCCTCTACTGACCACCTTCCACTGCACTTGAGACTTCACTTTTTTGTTTCATCCTCTCGAGCACCGTCATCGGAATCGCGACATGAGTTTTGAAGACACCACTTCTAAATTCATGTTTGATGTGTTGAGATCAGCAAGCAAACCCTGCGTTTCTTGTATTTCTCTCCCAAAAGGATGTTCTGAAGCAAAGTTCAGCGATATCAGTGTCATTCAATGCTTCTTATGATCAGGAAACTGCGCCGTCACGCTATGGGCGATTTCATACGCTGCTCGAAAATGCCGCAACGCGGTTTCGCTGCGCCACAGAAGCAATCATCCGCGTATTAAAATGCTCGCGCAGTGCGAGACAAGCTGCTGAATATGATGTGTTTAAGTTAATGGAAACGTTGTCTCAGGAACAAGATGTCTAACACGTGTTGCGTGCCGGGGTGCCGTTCTGGCTACAGGGGAACCAAAAAGGTGTCGTTGTTTTCTTTGCCATTAGACAAGCAGCAGCGCGACAAGTGGAAGCGGGCCATACCGCCGCAGGAAAGTGGCCATTTTATCTTTGAGTCGACGTACACACCTGTGTGCGCGAACCATTTCGACGGCTAGGACATTGTCACCGCATATGATGTTAACATCAACGGCGAATCCCTGTCCCTGAAACGCGACAAGCCAACGCTGAAGGCTGATGCCGTTTCAATGATTTTGGAAGGACTTCCTTCGTATCTCACGAAGCTCAAACTTCGGACCCGCTCATCGACAATGCGACTACCATGCAAACGACCACGTGAGTCACAAACAAACAAATGCGAGCTAAGGGGTGCACTTCATGTCCAGAAGGTGGTTGTAAAAAATCGAACAGTTCAAGGTAATCCGGCACCCCAGTTCCCATTTCATGTGTGGATGTTCACTATTCATGTTGCTTAAAGAACTTTTTCGCGACCTGATGCGTTGGTGCCCGTGTGGCTAGTGTACAAAAATTAATATATGATCGTGCTTGTACGTTGTGTTTGCACGAGCAACCTGTATTTCTTTTTTTTTTTTATTATAAAGCTTTTTTTTCCCTCGAATTTCCGACCATGATGACAATATCAACATCGGTGAGATTAGAATATCTTAACCTCCTGTAAACAGCTATGTATTAGAGGAAGCAAAATACCTACTCTCGATTGTTTTGATCACTTAAGTGCAGCCAGGAGGACTTAGATACTGCTCACAGTTTCACGAATTGAGAATCCATGACAGGCGAATGGGCGTGTAACAGCTCGCATATTTGCCTCGCTTTTCAAGTGGCACCGCTGGCACTTTGCTGCGAATGCATGGTGTTTAACTTCACGGGAATATTAAAAAGCTTACCTATCGTAGTGTCGTAGTGTGGAGACGAAAGGAGCTTCCCAGGTCACGGCGGCAACATTTCGATGGGGGCGAAAAGCAGCATCAGTGCGCTGAGAATTAGGTACATGTCAAGGACCCTTCCTTGGTACCAAACATCATTCGTTGAGAAGTCCCCCGCTACGACGTTCGTAATAATTAAAACATGGTATTCGTTCCTAAACCCCCAAAGTTTTTTTTTTTTCGGCTGATACAGCCGCGAGCTGCATGTTGTGACTGCTTTTTTTTCCTCCCGGGTGGGTATTTATGTCATTTACTTTTAGCTGAGTGCTAAAAGTAAATGCCCTAACAAAGCGACCATCGCGGAAGCTTAGAAAGCCAGAACACCGAGGCTGTCCCACACACAAACCCAGCGATAGCACCTCTCAAGCACAACTGCGCCTCTGGCGGCGGCTGCTGGCTCCATATCAAACTGAGGCAGCAGTTTCATTTTTGAATTACTCTGGTGATATCAAAGTGGGCTCGCGCTGGGACCCCGAGGGTTTCCAGGTCCTCTGTTTCCTGCGACCTGGCGTCTGCTACAGACGTGGGGCGCGTCTGTCCGCTCGTTGTTGAAGTAGTCCGCGGCTGCCGCATTTTCCTTCCTCTGCTCGGTATTCATGTCAGGGTAGTAGAAAGTTCCTTACTCTTGTTCACCACCACCGCGTCATCCGATGACGTTAGCTTCTGTGGTGTTGCAGGCACAGACGCTTGTTCCGATTCTTCTTCATCCATGATGAGTTCACTCTACTGAGTGTCAGAACGCCGTCTTGCAGCTCGGGCTTACGAGCGGGTGCACGCATCTTGCTCGTGTCCAAAAGACTGACAGTCGCTGCACCTTGGAACTGCAATCGCGTCGCATGTGCCCCGTACCGCGGCAACGCAATCACAAAGGCGCTCTCCATGGTACTACGACAAGTGCCATAGTGCTTCCAATACGCATTTGATGCGGCAGTTGATCAACAGAAACACCTTCTTGAAGCAGCAAGCGTATCATGCGAGTTGTTGATTCTACTTCATCAATGTCCGCAACCCTCCATCGGTCATCGGTTACCTCCTTGACGTCGCCGTACTCGTAGAAGGCGTGTCGAATAGCTTCCCCTTGTAACATCAAACACCAGCCAGTGCGGTTTCATCTTAACCTCTTGTCGCGTAGGGTCGATGACAAGGCACACCCGGTTTTTAACTTTGAGAACGCCAGCTTCCGTTAGTGCTTTCTTCGCTACGTCGGTCTTCATGTTTTCAAGAACCACACATGCGACATCTGATACGTCCCGATGCCACTCACTCTATGACGCCCAAGAGTTTCAGAGGTTGACTGATGTCATCGATGTGATATGGTCGACCGCTGACGTCGCAGTGTTGTGCAACTGCTCGTCTCATCGCTTCTCCTTGGCAACGAAGGCAGAATAATCCTGTAGTCCTTTGGAACGAGGGGAGATAGTATACCACGGCCGGCGTCGACCGCTGTCGCTGCTCGGGGCAACCTATCCATCCTTCGTCCGCACCAATCGTCGTCCAGAAGCAGATGAGATACCGACGCAACCAGACACTTCACAAACGCTCCTTATATTGCTTATATCTCTTACATATTCTCTCTCGCACAATGCTCTCTGTTGGCGGGGCTAAGGTGGGGCGTGGCGGTGCCGCCGTCTGTGAGCGGTGAGCGGTGACGAGAAGTAATGCGACACGAAACTACTGGCGCCGATAGAGAACGATTCGTTGATGACGCAGTTGTGTCAGGCCCCGGAAACACTCAAGTTCTACAAACCGCCGCAGAGGGGCGAAAAAATCAACCACGGCGCGTTCCGGCTTCAAACACCGGGAGTGAATCTACTAACCTCTGCATTATGATCACATGGGCGCTGCCATTCGCGCTATTGCACTTTCCTGTAGGGGCGCCATCGTCGGGGCCCTATTTCAATACTAAATATTCGTCAAATAATCGACGACTACTTCCTTGTATGATGCTTGTAGTGTGCACGTACCTCACAGGAGTACGGCCACTAGCGTGGTTTCGGACTTAGCGAGCCACAGGGCCGCATTTGCCGTCGCCTCGCGTGAACCAGCGTGCCGCAGCACAAGTGCGTTCGGGCAGCAAAGGCACCGAGCGCAGGGCGGCAAGTACACAGTATACTGCTCTCGGGATCCGCAACACTTTATTGCCTGCGGCAACACCACAAAACGCAGTACAACGCCCGCTGCAAAAGGCGGCGGGAAAAGCAACGGGCTTAACCACGCGACGGGCGAAAATACAACACAAAGGGTGCCGCTAGCACGTCTCCGCGGGCAAAAGGGCTCACGGCGACACGTCGCTGGGGGAAACGTTCCCTCGCGACTACGCTGCGTACTCTCACGATCAGTGACCACAGGGCCCGATCGCTCGAGTGAGGGCAAACTCCGCTCGCGTCGGCTTCGATAGGTACGGCCCGGCGTAGTAAGACCACGCGCGAACACACCGCACCGCTCTTCGGCCTAGCGTTCGGAAAAGGGCAACGGAGGGTAAGCGTTCACCGCGGGCGCAAGGCACCGTTGGCGAACCGTGCGAGGCGAACCCCAAGAACAAAGGAGCCGACGGACGGAAAGCAAAAAGACGTGCTTACCCGACGCTGTCCAGAGAGATTCTGACTCCCGCCGCGCGCGCAGGAAACGTCTCGCGAGACGCGAGACTCGAGCGCGGCGCCACAGTCGAGAATCGGCGCCGGGTGAGAGGTTAGCGTCACTCCCGCTCTCCCAGCACCGACGGACCGCGGAAGAGGGGAGAGTCATGCGAGGACATGGGGACGGCAGAAATAGGCGGAAAAGACCGCGCAACGGCGACGGGCTAGCCTCAATCCCCACATCCCCCTCTCCTAAATTTGCCCTTTACCGGTCTGCAACAAGGCAGCCGGCCGTCACCCATGCAGTTAAAATGACACTGCTATGAGCAACAGCTAACCTCAGTCCAGCCCTGTAACAGCTGCTAAAAAAAAAAGAAAAATTAATAACAAAAGATAATATGGTTGAAACACAATAGTATAAAATGGCTCTGCGGAAGGGATTAAAGGAAATAATGCGAATGTTCGTGATGCTTGAGCGGGAGAGCGTCCACAGCGCGGAGGGGAGGCAGGGCGTGATATTGTCCGCTGGGTGGATGCTCGAATGCGAGGCAAGAGTCCCGTTTGGGGTCCGCATACCGGGAACGGGCTCAGTGATGGCTCGTGGCTCTTGTCGACGATTTGTCTGCGAGTCCGACGAACGCCGCTTCAGTGGTGGCTCGGAGGTCCCGAATTTTCGGCTGGATGACGGAGGACCTCGCTGGCGCAGCCGGCTCTGCGAAACTGGCTGCGAGGCGTCCTTGGCGTCGGCAGAGTGCAGGTGTAGCTGCTACGTCAGCTGACCTCGCGCAGGAGCCATGGCGTAAAGGCAGCAAGGCTTCACGGCGACGGCCGAAAGCAGGGCACAGCCGGGCTGTTTGACGTCAGCGGGTCATTGCCCCCGAGCACCGCCAGTGTTCACGTCGATGGGATGAGTCCACCACGCGCACTCTTTCCGGGCACGCACAGCAGCACCACGCACGTACACACGCACGTAAGCACGCACACACACACACCTCCGAAGATCGGGCGCGAGTGAAGGCGCAAAGCGTCCTTCGTCCCTCTCCCCCACCGCATAAGCACCAGTATTCACGACTCCTTCCGCAAGCACAAGAAATGAAATACGAAAAAAGTAAACAGAACAAAATGACACTTAATATTTGGGCAAGGAAACATAAAAAGGTATATTAAATACACATGAACACTTAAAGAGAAAAAATAGCAGCAAACTGGGTGGGGCCGACTTCTTTGCGAGCACAGGCCGTAAAGAAGTTAACCTATACTGAGGCTAGACGGTAAACTGAGGGCCTTCGGTTACGGACAAAAAAAAGGTCCGCCGTCCGGCGCGAAATCACAAAGGTGACCGCTTCCTCAGATTATACCGGTGCGAGGTCCGAATGCGGTCCGCCGCACCGGGTGTGCCCCGTTGCTTGCGCGAAATGCGACTGGGCGCTGGCGCGAGCTCGTCAGACCGTGATGCAAAGGCTTTCCAGGTCTGCGATATGGGCACGGCTGAGTTTTCCCGAAATGGGATCTTTCAGCAAGTACGCGAGTGGAGTGCAAGCTCTCTCCACTCGGTACGGACCAAGCCACTTAGGAGCGAGCGAGGCTGAGAACCCCTTACTCGCATCGCTAAGAGCGTGGTTGCGCTTCAGGACAAGATCGCCCACCTCAAATGCTAGGTCGCGATGCTTGCGGTCATACTGGGCCTTCTGCTGAGCCCTGGCCGAAGCCAAACTTTGCCTTGCTTTACAGAAAGCTCGACAAAGCCGGTCCCGAAGTTTTGACGCGTAAGCAGAGCAGTCTGCCTGCGTCTCCTCGTCCCCGAGCTGGCATTGAATGACACTGGTCACCGGATTTGCCAACTCCCTTCCAAAATTTAAGAAGGCGGGCGAGAAACCAGTCGAGCGACTCTCGGATGTTCGGATTGCGAACGCGAGCTCACTCAAATGGTCTGCCCAGTCCCTTTGACTTTCGGCAAAGGCCGCCAACATCGGTTTGAGCGTACGATTTACGCGCTCCGTCAAATTGGACTGGGGATGGTAGGGCGAAGTGGTGCAGTGATCAATTCCAAGGGAACGGCACGTGACACCAAACACCCGAGCGGTGAAATACGAAGCGTTGTCAGTGATGAGCCTTTCCGGGAAGCCGAACCGGCAAAACACTTCCTGCAGCTTTTCGAGCACCGCTCGTGCTGTCACCTTCCGAAGAGGGAACAATTCCACCCACTTCGAAAAGTGATCCACGACTACCATGAGGTGAATGAACCCCTGCTTACTTCTGGGAAAAGGTCCCATTAGATCGCAGGTGGCCACTTGCCACGGACGCTCACTGACAATCGGTTTCATCAGACCAGGTGGCTTGCCACCCCTAGATTTCACCGTTTGACAGACGTGGCAGGAACGGCAATAGCGATAAATGTCACGCTTCATGCCGGGCCAGGTCACAACATGGCTCAGTGTTGCGAAAACTTTCGAGCCACTGAGGTGACCGGCCATGGGTTCGTCGTGAGAGGATCGCAACAGGGCGGCTCTCAGACTTTTGGGCATAACCACCTGAAACGGATCAATGGACTCGTCGTCGGTGGCTACGTATTTCAGCAGGAGCCCGTCATGGTCCAGCAAATATGAATCCGCGGGGGACTCAGCGACACACGCTGGTTCCAGTCCCCCTTCCGCGCCCGCTGCAGGTGCGCGAGCAGCGTAACGGCGCTCCGTCTCCCTGAGACCGTCGCATATGTCGCGACAAAACGGATCAATTTGCTGAGCCTTCAGAAGCTCTTGTCTGCTGAAGGCGATTCCCATTCTCCCAAAGGGGAGCCTGGTATCGCGCCCACTCAGGACCGCAGCAACCGCCGCTTGCGCCGGCGTCACGGGTTCGCTCTCGGCATCGTGGCCTTTGGAAAGCTCCCCGCTAGCTCCCGCTTCGCGGTGCGCTGCTTACCTGGATAGCAGCCAAGGTTCGTCCGAATGCGGACTCGCCCTTTTCGCCAAACGGCGGCGAAGTCGCTGTTTCGCCCCCGACGCTTGCGTGTGCAAAGGCACCGCTAGCGGTTGTCGCACCGGGATCAAGGTTCTCGGCAGACAACGGGGCACGAGATAGCGCGTCAGCTACCACGTTGGTGCTCCCCCTTTCGATACTGCACTGCAAAGTCATAATGCTGTATCAGGAGAGCCCAGCGCGCCAGCCTGCCCGCAGGCTCACGGAGCCGCATCAGCCAGCTGAGCGCACTGTGATCCGTTTGC
>JALIZH010027249.1:0-10593 GCA_030522465.1 Rhipicephalus appendiculatus
TAGATCATACCGTTCATGACATAAGTGTCATGAGTTTCATGTTATGACCTGTCATTTATATTCTTCATGCAGTCATGTCATGCCACAGCAACTTCGGAATTTCATACCTTCAAATCTGTATGCCATCTCGGACACTTTTCGTATGACATCACTGAACACATAGATAGCATATAAGTCATTGATTGTAATTAACCCGAACTCCTAATTAATGAGAACAATGAACAGTACAAACCAATGATATGATATTGTTATCTACCACCTTATCGTAACTGTTCACATTGAACCACTGTATGTACTGTACTACATATGTGCTTCTACACTGAGAGCTTCCCCCATAAGTTTAAATTAAATGGTTAGATTAGTGATAAATATTTATTACGGTTATGAAATTCCTGATGCTTCATCCACATAATGTACGTCACATCTGCAGACTTTTGCTGAGTTTTTACCATGATCAACGTCCACTTTCTCATCGATTTACCGACAGGTGATTCTTTTACGCCTGTAATGCTGCTTTCCTGCACTATCGATTTGGAAAAGCTCTTCAGGAAAAAAATCCACCCAGCGTAATCCCACGAAATTGCAAACACAAAGACAGGTTGTCCTACCGTACACGCCACTAGAGTGCAATTAGCGAATACGTTATCGTTGCGCTACAATTAGCTTTTCAAAAATCACCCCATACATTTTCAATGGATGCACAAAAGTGTCTCGGGAAAAAAATCCAGCCGGCCGATTAAAATCAATCGCGTTGTACCACATAAGGAGGTTGTCAGCATTAAGTGCCTGAAGTGCAATTAGCGAAAAATCAGGCATTGCTCAGTAATCATTTTTTTGAAGAACGCTCCCCCATAGAGTTACGCCCAGCGCTTCCCCTTGGGGTCGGCTTTGCCGCACTAGTCGATGTCCCAGATTGCTGGACATGGATTCAGTGGTATACATGTTGAAGGCCTCAGTATGCGTTCAGGGTGTTCCGTGAGCCGCAGTCCGTACAACAGCAACGTTAGGACTATGGACCGGTTTAATTCACGAAGCAAGTCAATCTCGAGAACGCTCCAACGTCGACAAAATTCACAAATGCGTACAAGGGAAGAAGCAAAGGCCCGGAACAGGCAATCACCGCTGGCTTGTGGTCATCCAGGAAACATGCAACGCGCTGCATAAAGGCCGGTATGCAAACTCGCACTCAACTGGAAATAGAAGGCACACCAAGGATTCGCTTTAGCGGACGCTACCAGCCGGCGTTTCACCCCGCTCTGCAGCGCCCGCGAAGGAGAACGCTCAACGCGTCGCACAACCACCTTCGCATTTCCTGGCCCGCCGGCCGAAAAGCCGTCAGTCTCGTCTCCGCTGCCTTCTTATCGCCCAGGCTTAAGGTGCTTTCATTCGCGCTTTCTCCGGGGGCGCACGCATCCAGGCACACTAGCCAGCCTCCGTCTGGGCCGCCGCCAGATATTATTGTTATTAATAATCATAATAATAATAATAATAATGATAATAATAATAATAATAATAATAATAATAATAATAATAATAATATCTGTGGTCTCATGTTCCAAAACCACGATGTGATTGTGAGAGACGCCGTAGTGGTGGGCTCCGGAAACTTTAACCATCTGGTGTTCTTTAGCGTGCACTGACATCGGACAGTACACGGGCCTCTACCATTTCGCCTCCATCGAAAAGCGACCGCCGCGGCCGCGATCGAACCCGCGACCTTCGGGTCAGCATCCGAGCACCATAGCCATCGCTCCACCGCGGTGGACCCTGTGTGGCTTTCAGCTAACGCTGACACGTCGCACGTGCATGACCAATGCAGCGTGTGCTATTTGGCGCCTGCTTCAAGTGGTTTCCCGCGTGCGCGCTGCAGAGAAGGGACCAAAGACCCGACAATTTGTGAGCAAACCTTTGCGAGTTGAATAACTATATGTTATTAGCATCACTATCATGCGATGACACAAGAATTAAGAGCACCCACGGGATAATGACAGCTGATCACTAGTGACACACAAGTATGACTGCGTAAGCATGACTAAATGTGACGTGCCGTTGTGGCCGTCGGGTATATATGTGGGTTTCAAGGCGGCGTAAGAAAGACGACCGCACACATTGGAAACCAAGAAGGACTCCCTGACCATTTTCTTTATTCGTCGAAGCTGCCCGGAGCGCGGGCAAGCTAAGCAGCGATCTTCCTTCGCGCGAAGGCGCGAGACACGCACCGATCGTCGTCTACTATCGCTCGTGACATGCCCGGGTTTTGAAAGTAGTCGACCAGTCTGAATATTGTCACGTGGTCGTGACGTCGACGAAGGCAGCAGTCGGTAGGTTCAAAGTAAAACTGTTTATTTGGGCCGGCTCTGGAATAATCTTGAGTGTTACCGTCTTGCGTGCAATCTTAACAAAAACGATCTACTACAACCGAGAAGCTTCTGGAACAATAAGGCGCGGTCTGCGCCGAGTACTGCTGATAGTCTTTGTGGGCGGAAACCGAATGCAGTAAAAGAAACGCGCGTGGCAATATAACGTAATAAGCGTAACATAGCGGAATACATAATGTAACACTAAAACTGAAGATAGGTGAAACATAACTAATCTAACTGGCTGTGCGATTCTTGCAGGTTAACCTGGAATATGCGCGGTTAGCGACCTCGAACCTGTGCGACCGTATGCAGGATTCCGGAATTCCGCTGGCGGCAGTGTCGGACCCGTATAGGCCCGGCAAGAAGTTACCCAAGCCGCCTCATGGCTTTCAGTACATTGCCTCCGACACGGATCCAGACGCTGCGGTTATTGTGCGGAAGGCACCTTTCGACATGTGCCCCCTATTGGTGCATCGACCGGTGGTCGCGGTATACTGCGAAGCGCTCGGATACAACTTCACTTTTATATCCGCGTACGCCCCGCCGCCTAAGTCTATGGCGCCCACTCTGCTACTGGTGGAGCAGGCAGTGGCACTGCGCGAAACCGCAACTTAGTGGTTGCGGGCGACTTTAATGCCGAGCACAGTGCCCGGGGCGCACAGACATCTGACCAAGGCGGGTCTCGTGTGGTGGAATTTGCGGCTGCGAACGGTCTCCTGATTTTGAAGGATACCGGTTCCCTCCCAACGTACGAAAGCAAATATTCCATGAGCTGGATCGACATCACCCTCCTTACGCCCTCGGTGATTGTCGCCAGTTATTCCTGGCGGGTTGCGGGAAGACACAACCTATTCGGAGCACCGTTACATCGAGGTTACGATCGGGGACGAAACGGTGCGTCGACGCAAGCGATTAACCAGATACGCACACGAGCAGATGCTCGAATTCCTGGGGAGGGAACCGTGGTTCGACCGGGTGGTCCGCGCGCGGCTGCGGTCGGCCGACGCGCTCGAAATGGTTGTCGCGCAATTTTACAGACTTTTTGAGGCCTACCAACGCAAATATCTCCGAGCCGCCCACGGCACAAAGCGAGGCAGTCCATGGTGGACGCCACAGCTTGCGCAGCAGCGCAGGCGGGTAAACGCCGCGCGGTGCAGGTTTCAGTGCTGCAAGGACGAGGACTTTCGCGTCATATTTCGGGTGCGACGCTCGCCGCATTCCGCCGCGATACCGCGCGAGCGAAGGAGACTTACTTGAGGGGATTCTGCGCCGAATGCGCACGGCGGTCGGGGTTCTCGTCTCCGTACAAGGAGGCGTTGGGGAGGCAGCGCACCCACCTGGTCCTTCCACCTCTCCTGAGGGCGAACGGTTCGTATACCACCAAACACCTCGAGGCGGCGGCCGTGCTCCTGCCAACACAGGTCGCAGTCGATGACCCGCCGTCCGACGACCGCGAGGACGAGAACGTGCGACGTCAGGTGCACGCACCGTACTGGACGCGCGAGCGGGACGCTCTTTTCTCGCGTCCGGAGCTCGAGGCGGTCGTGCGGCAGATGCGACACCGGTCGGGGCCAGGTCCCGACATCATAACGCCGGCGATAATGAAGGGCTTGGTTCGGTTACAGGCCCCCCCCTTCCTGCTCTGGCTCTTCAATTCGGCCCCCCGTCTGGAACATTTTCCGTCCTG
Organism: Rhipicephalus appendiculatus; assembly: GCA_030522465.1. Classification (NCBI taxonomy): domain Eukaryota; kingdom Metazoa; phylum Arthropoda; class Arachnida; order Ixodida; family Ixodidae; genus Rhipicephalus; species Rhipicephalus appendiculatus. The sequence goes on from JALIZH010027249.1 coordinate 4,048, forward strand.
CTGGCGAAGGGGCGAAGCATTTTTATAAGGAAGCCCGGCCGTCTGTCGGCACTGACGACCTCGTATCGCCCCATCTGTTTTAATGGAACGCCTACTCAAAGGCAGGCTCTATTTTTCCTGCACCAAGGCGGCCATATCCACACTCATCAGTTCGGGTTTACGCACGGTAGAAGTGCGGTGCTGGCTCTGTACGGGCTTCACGAACGCCTCCTCCACCTAAAGGCCGAGAAGACCCCTGCTGTATTGACGTCGCTAGATATTCAGGGCGCGTTCGACAGCGTGTGGCACCCTTTAGTGCTACAGTTCCGAGATTGTCGGCTGCCGTCGCAACTTTACCACCAGTTGCGAACGTTCCTGACAGATCGGGCCGTTGTCTTTCGCTCACACGCGGGGAGGTAGAGGCAAATCCGTCTTTGGGTAGTCCGCATGGCTCGTCCCTCTCACCGCTATTGTGGAACGTCGTCATCGATGGTCTCTTCTCTCTACCGACTCCCGAGGGTGCAGTGGTCCAGGCCTACGCGGATGACACGGTGATTGTCATCCCCGGCAAGACGCGCCTGGTTCTGTGGGAGATAGGCTCTGAGGTTCTGCGACGGGTCGAACGTTGGACGGTGCGGTCTAAAGTCAAGTTAAGTAAAGAAAAGACGTCGTGCGGACTCTTCTCGCAGGGGTTCGGCGGAATGGAGCGCCTCGCGCGGACGAGTCCACGAAAAGCCTCAAGTTCACGGACACGCTCCGGGTGCTGGGAGTTGTCTTCGACCGCCGCCTCTCCTTTTTCGCGCACGCGGACCATCTGCGAGAGAAGGTCAACCACCTATCTGCCAAGCTGGTGGCGCTTAAGTACATGGCGGGCGCCCTCTGGCCGATGGCAATTAGGCTATTATATAAGCAGGTTATAGTGCCGGCCATTACATACGCCTCTGTCATTTGGGGGCCCGAGTGACCCAACTGCCTGAATGAAAAGCCGCCTGATATCAGCGCAGCGTTCCGCTCTGTTGGCTGTCACCGGCCCTGACAAGACTGCTAGAACGGCGGCACTGCAGGTTCTCGTGCACGGAACCCCCCATCGAAATAGAACTACGCCTCCTTAACAAGGAGTTCGATCTCCTTCAGTTGCGGAGACCACTAACGTGGGAGGGGTGGACGGTAGACCAGGGAAACGTGGCGCTGCCACTGGCTAACGCTGCCTGAGTAGGCATTACACAGGGGAGTTACAGTGAATCGGTTACAGTTACAGATCACATATTCAAACAGGTAAAACCAGAACACAATCACAAAAAAATAATACATGTATTCAAACTAGTAGCTCAGCAACGGAGCACACATTTAGTTGGAACAAGAAATACGAATAATACAAATGCATATATACACACACGCATAAACATACATACATCGACGTATACACATACAATTTCACAATAGTTCAATCGCGCTCCAGCTAATACTGCGCGGATAAATGAGACAAAGCAGCACAAAAAATAAAAAAGAAAAAAAGTGAAGAGAGAGAAGAAAAGAAACTCTTAGCAACTAATTGTTAACTTACAAAAACTTTCCTGTCTACAACTAACGGATGCACAAAAACATTATTCATTTACGTGGAAATAATCTTTAAGCTTCTTTAAGAAATCTTCATGATTTAGAGAGGAAACGATATCTGCAGGTAACTTGTTCCAATGATAAATTGCCAGGAAGAGGGGGGTTTTACTTAAAAAGTTTGTACGTGCAAGAACGCGGGTTGTACTTTATAGGGATGATCAAGGCGCGGGAAGATACGATGGGCAAGGTCTGATGTGGCATGCGCTGAACGATGAAGAAGAGTGATAAAGTTTGTGGAAATGAGATAGAAGTGCGTTCAGTCTCCTATTTTCTAAGGGGGTTAGATGAAGAGATTTTTTTTAGGTTAGTTATACCTAGATGTGCGTGAGTAATCTTTTGCAATGAAACGGGCTGCTTTATTTTGGACTGCCTCGAGTTTGTTGATCAGGTAAGACTGGTGCGGGTTCCAAATAAATGATGCGTATTCCATTTTTGCGCGAACCAGTGTCGTATAAGCCAATAATTCGGTAGACTTGTTTGCCAAGTAGAGGTTACGCCTGATGAAACCAAGGGTTTTGCATGCACTGCTACAGACTGCTTCGATATGATCATTCCGTCAAACGTTAGATGATAAATGAACGCCCAAGTATTTTATTGTATGCGCATGTGCAATTGTAGTGTCGCTTATCGAATAATGGGTAAGGCTGGGATTACAACTTCTAGTGAAAGCTAGAGCTTTAGTTTTGGGAGCATTTATTTCCATTTGCCACTGTTCACACCACTCGGCAATTTTCGCTAGGTCCGATTGCAAAGCGTCAGTATCAGAAGGGTTAGTTATTCCGTTTATAAATTACGCATTCGTCTGCAAATAATCTAACTGTAGATGAAATGTTATTGGTGATGTCGTTTACGTATAACAGGAATAAAATAGGCCCCAATACAGAGCCCTGAGGCACCCCTGATTTAACGAGTGATCCTGAGGAAGAAAATTCATTGGCAGTTACGAATTGATGCCTGTTACTTATCCAATTCACAGGAACGTGCTCCCGTGTGGCAACTCATATTAACGCGATAGCGTTAAAAAGCTCGTGTCGCAGAAATTCCGGCGTCGGCGTCGGCGGCGGCGTCGTTGGCTGCGAGCGAAAAATCATCATCTTGTCCGTGACCGAAAAATCGAGAAAGATGCAAATAAAACAAACAATAAAAATTTTTGGGTTTGAGTGAGGATCGAACCCAGGCTCGCTGTGTGGCAAGCAGGTGTTCTACCACACGGCCACGCTTCTGCTTGTGATTACATATAAAATAACTTCGTCTGCTTGGAATTGCTTTGACAGAGGGATCAACCATGTTTTTTTGAAATAAAATTGGAAATGTCTTAACTCCCATGTCGCCACCACACGGCAAAGAGGATACATAATACGTCACACATCCTTCTTCTAGCATTGTTTTTTTTTTCTCTAGTGGATGGTTTTCTCCCTCCCTGACCTCTCCCATTTGTTCGTTGCATGGAGGGGCAATTTAAATTTTGTGACCGGGGTCGGCTTTAGTTATTAAGGCAAAAGCCTTAGATGCCTCATCAAACACGTAAATTAATTGTCCACGTCAACGCGAGTGTTGCAAAAAATCATCATGATATAGCGACGCTACGATGGCGAAGTGAAGCGGCGTCGCTATATCATCATGATATAGCGACGCCGCTTCACTTCGTCATCGTAGCGTCGCATATCGCCAGAGTTTTTATGCCATCATGAAGCTATCGTGACCTCATCACAAGTCATCCTCGCATGGTCATCGGTGGGCCGATCGGCACGGGAGGTGTTGGAAGCTGGCGATGCCTCCGATTCCAGAGACAATGCCAAACCACGCTACGTGCAGAAATCTTGGACTGATGTTTGAAAGTGTCCCTTTGAAGCGAGGCTGTGACCTGCGCTTCCGCCAAGCTGAAGATTTTGTTGTTCGTGTTATAATAATAATAATAATAAATAATAATAATAATAATAATAATAATAATAATAATAATAATAATAAGAATCATGATTGCGCCATGAAGCCTTAAGAAGTCCATACCAAGGGTGACATCTCTCGAGCAATGCTGTAGGACTACGAAGCTCGTAGGGATAAATCCTGTTGTTAATGGTGACTCGCGCTGTGCAGATTCCCACTGGCGCTACCAGGTGACCCCCCAGCTGTCCAGATTTCGGGGCCTCCCCATGTGATCTTGATTTTCTTCAACGTGGTGGCGAATGGCCCACTGATGACAGAATAGTCGGCTCCGGCTTTGGACGAGAGCTGTGACGCTGTGGCCGTCGATGAGAAGGTCGAGGTCGCTAGTTTGTCGTCTGGCTTTGCGGTTGGGTCGCGGCGTCGGTTTGTACCGCTGCTTCCACGTTGCTTCGTCAGGTCTTCTTCGGGCTGCGAAGTTTCGTCTTGCGGTGGGTGCGAAGTTTCGTCCGTTCGTGTTGCGGTGGGTGCTTTAAGGCCTGACCACACGTACCCGTTGCAGCGCGTGAGCGCGTGGTTTTTTGACGCAGCGTGGCTTTTTGACCACGCGCCCTCTCTCTATGCAGAGAGAGGGCGCGTGGCTACGCGAAGCTGCGGTCCCTCTCTATACATATAAGGGAGAGGGCGCGGCACCCCGTGAGAAAGTCGCGCGGTGACGCGCTGCAAAGGGTACGTGTGGTCAGGCCTTTAGATTTGCGCCGTCGTCGTCGGTGGCGGTGGAGGATCGTCGGTAGTTCGTCGTAGAGTGACCGCACCTCCATCGGTTGCTGCCCTTAGTTTTCCGGATATGCGCTCGGGGAACAGCCCCAAGTGGGGCCACCGTACTGGCGGCGCTGCGGTGACATGTAGCGGCCTGGCGACGGCGATCGGTATGACCTTCGGGGTGTCTCTTGCCCTCATGCAAGGTAATCGGCCGACATCGTGTGGTCGTTATCTCCGCTGTGGACAGGGGCGCTCCCAACAAATCGGAATGCCTTCAAATAAGACCACCACGCACTCAGTCCAACTGTGCTCCCGCTCTGCAGCTGACACTAGCCGGACAGGTCATCAACAGGACCCCAGTAGCCCGAATACTGGGCATGCACGTACAAGAAAACAGCAGTGTAAAGACCGCAACAGCCAAACTTAAGCACACCGTCAAGAGTATTACAACCCTCATAGCAAGAATTGCGAGAAGTAGTGATGGGATGACGGAGGTCGACACGGTACGCCTTGTACAGGCCCTTCGTTCTCAGTCGAATCACCTTCGCTCTTCCCTTTCAAGCAACACGCAAGACCGAAATAGACCAGATTGACAAGCTCATAAGAATAGCGTACAAAGCTGCACTGCAACTTCCGAACAGCACGAGCACAGAAAAACTCCTGGCACTCGGCATACATAACACATATGAAGAACTGGCAGCCGCGACGCTTATCGCGCAAAGAGAACGGTTCACCACCACACAACAGGGAAGGAAAGTGTTACAGAGGCTGGGATACCCTCTCACCCCTCAATATTGTGGCGACGAGACGGTAATCGTACCCACGCAAATACGGGAACAAATCATCGTGGAACCAGTTCCAAAGAACATGCACCCGCTCTACAACAAAAAGCGCCGTCAAGCACGAGCACGGAAACTCCTTCAGAGAACTAATGACCCTGACACCTACTTTACCGACGCGAGCCTTTATCCCGTGCCATCACAAGGCCCCAGAAAACAGGCATATGTAGCGGCAGTGACTAGCCAAAACAAAGTCGTGGCCTGCGCGTCTATACGCACGAGATCAAGCGCCACCGCAGAGGCAACAGCCATAGCCTTGGCAATCAGAGAGGCCGAAAGGTGAGGACGCCCAGCGTATATTTTGACAGACTCACAAGCTGCCTGTCGCTTACACCTTCGAGGCACACTTCCTAGATGTGTCACTGATATTTTGGGGCCCACGCTGACGGAGGTACATGGACGTCGCCTGGTGCCCAGGACATGCGGGCCTGAGGGGGGAACGAGGAGGCAAACTGCGTAGCTCGCGGACTAGCTGGCCGAGACGCAGGAACTTGCTCAGGGCACCTCACAGGCCACTGTGAAGAACTCAACATAACAAGCAGGCAAATATTGGAAAACCAATGTCTTACAAGACGGAAGTACGCCCCTCCGCATTCCAACTTAAGTTGGAAGCCAGCAAGCCAGCGACTGTCGCCGCCTCCAAACAAACACTTACCCACACATATCAAGACTACACGCTATTTTTCCTCAGGTATACATAACAGGGATATACCCCTAGTGTAGTGACCACACTGCCACACTTACGCACATGACTTACCAATGTACAGAGCGGCCAGCCGAAGCAGTATCTAGTCTGGTGCGCTCACGACAAACACTCACAACGTGGTCTTGGGAGGCACGGATTTCCGAGCTGGCACTGGGGAGCCAACCGGTGACCCGAGACTAGGCCCGGCGAGCCGCCGCGGCCAGTGGGGCTCTACAAGAGGGCACCACCCGGGATTAACCACGGACTGTCACTTTGAAATAAAAGTTTATTCTCTCTCTCGGTGGTGGTGGTGGCGGCGGAAATGCGGTGGTGCTGCGTCTTGACGTGGACGTGGAGGAGGAGCGTAGCGTCGGCCTGCAGCAGCGTAACTAATGGCTTGCGGATGTGGCTGTGGCGGCTCAGGGGTACAGATCGACTGCTAGATTTCTTCTCGAAAGATGACGGCGATCGAGTCCACTTGCGGGAACTTGAAAATAGAAAGAAAGGAGATCGTATGGCAGTATGAATTTCCCATCGTCAACAGCAGGTTCTACGTAGGTAAAAACCTAAATAAACTGTGCTAGACGATTTTTTTTGGAGACCACCGACCCTACGGAACTTTCGTGCTGGTCTGTTTCAAGTCCAACACATGTGGCACTTTTCACACCGGTCTTCAAACGCACAATCCGCATGCTGCACTTCAGATATCCAGATTGAAATAACGAAACCACATCGAAAGAGGCAATACATAGGCGTTGATTCAGTGCGGATTCATTATTTCTC
>JALIZH010027251.1:0-105369 GCA_030522465.1 Rhipicephalus appendiculatus
AGTCAAATAAAAGTAACTTTATATATATCCATAAGTGCATGTGGTTTCATAGAAGCATATGCCTTCAGAACGTTTTTTTTTATTTCTTTCAATTTGTACAGTAGTTCCTTCTGCTCTATGGCGACGCATTTCAGGAATATTGCCACGCGCTATTCTTATTTTCACTTTTGTTGTATTCGGTTTTCGCCCACAAAGACCGTCAGCAAAGCTCAGCTCAAACCGCGCCTTATTGTTCTAGAACCTTCGCGATTATTGTAGATCGTTTTGTTAAGATTGCGCGCAAGACGCGACCACTCGAGATTATTCCTGAGCTTGCGCGATGACCAGTGATAAGGCTAGAATGTTCGACGCGTGATGCATAAACGCCGGCGCGCTCCAACGATGTTCAGTTAATCGATGGCCGACGCTCTGTTCGCCGCTATCAGTGCCAGCGTTTATTGCTGTAATCTCACCTTCAGTTTAGCGGCCATAAGTTCGGCCCAAATAAAGTGTTTCATCTTGGACTACTGCCTACGGCCTTCGTCAACGTCACGACCACGTGACAATATGCAGTGCAACCACAGCATCAAGGACAAGAAGAAAAAGACGCTGCAGTAAGACTCAAAGTGTTGAACAATGAAAGAAAGGTAAAACATATTTATTTTACCTCGCCTCACAACCCTACTTGCTTGTTACCACAGCGGGACGGCAAGAAAATAAAGGTATATATTTTGTACATGGATGGGCGCCAGTTGCCTATAAATGATTTCGGATATACTCTCCAAGTTCAGCGTTTTGTTCGTTTAGAATGCAATGCAGTTCTTTATCTTTAAAAGAAATTATTCCCAGCAAACGCCGTGAAAATCTGGCGTCACCTGGAACTGGAACGGAAGATTCAAAAAGACGTTGCCGTTCGTTATTCGTGAATTTTTTTTCCAGTGGCTCTAACCAGTGACCGATGAAGGCTTCTCCTACCGGCTCCTGTTTTTTGTCGAAGACATGCACTTTTTATTTAGGGAGCGTAAAGAGGTACAGTAAGTAGAATATCTGAAACGCGTTTCAAGCCCATGAATGGATCACATTAGGCGCCATACATGTGAAATACACGCATGCATGTTAATTCTATATTATATTTGGCTACGCACTAATCTACTCCCATTATCAAATGTTGTTGACGTCATGACACAGTGCAATGTTTTTTCTCATACGTGATAAAAAAAAACTTGGAGGTCGCTTGAGCTTCACCCTGAAGAGTAGAACGTGATAGCATATTCAGGCCCCCGTGCGCATCGTCTTCTCAATTGCTAGCCTATAGCTTCGGTTCCCGGTGGATGCCTCAACCGTGCCGTAAGGAAACGAACAACGGATTTCAAACTATCCTAGAATGCCAATTGCAAGTACAGTTGCTAAGTGCCCCCTAAGCCATAACCCTTCCCAACGCCTCCTACTGCAAATCAGCGAAGGGTCCACTACGCACCCTTAAGGCAACACGCGAACCTACGCAACTGCCCGCTTTGTTGATGCTTTTGCAGCGGATCATGATCTGAGCACTTTGCAATGGGTGGGCCTTTAAAGCGCCCACTAGTTGCGTACTTCACACACGCCTGGCGCCTGGCGCGATTCTACAATTCTGCCTCGCAATATTACATGTGTTAGAGGGCCCCTAAACCCCCACCGAGTTCAAAGGAAAGACTGCAGTTTCTTTCTCGCCTTCAGAACATTTCTTACAAGCACTGTATCCTCCTCGCCACTTATTTCTTCATAAAACACGTGGAATGTAAACACAAAGTGTTCAGCCAGTCAGGATTTCGTGGTTTTCGCTGCCACGCTATCTCCGCTTGCGCAGTCGCGAATGTTCAAAACGAAGTGAAATCAGTTTATCGCGCTTGATAGTCACGCGAGACAAAGCGGAACGGGCATGCGACTGCATGACGAAGCAGAGTAGGGGACAGTTAACAACAAATATTTCTCGTACATTGACCAATCGAGAGCGTATTTCGTCTTGACGTCACTTGAGCAAACTTCTGGCGTCACGGATTGTGCCACAAAGACGGCAAACGCCAGAGAAGAAAAACGCGCTCGGTTTTGGTATTTTTTAGAGGTTGCTTTGGGGCCCTTTAAGGAGACTCCTCCACTATACATGGCATTAATACAGTGCTTTTTCCCAAAGCAGGCTCGAGCAACAGTCTGGCTATCTGGTAGAACCCCTGCTTGCCACGCAAACGGCGTGGGTTTGATTCCCACTCGGACCAAAGTTTTTGTTATTTATATTACTTGTATTTTTCTCGATTTTTCTGTCACGGACAAGATGATAATTTTTCGCTTACAACTGACGACGCCGACACCGGAATTTCTGCGAAACGAGCTCTTTAACGCTCGCGTAAAAAAAAAAAACAAAACAAAAAAAAGAGCACTGTTCACAATACTGTGCAGTTGCACCAAAAAAGGTAAACACCACATGCCCTTTTTGTGACGCTCCTATAACTGCAGTAGACGTGACACACTTGTTCTGGTCGTGTTCGGGCCTAGAGCAAGCACGCCTTCGTCATCTCAGAGCAACCGGTCACCGTCCCGGGCGCCCTCCGGACTTACAAGGGTGGATAAGAGGACCATTCCACTGATCCTTGTTGAACTTTATGCACGAGTTCAACTTGTTCCTTTATGTGTGATGAGCCTCTCGTGTTATGCACGTTTGTTATGCCAAAGGGCAGTCTTTCGAATAAAAAAAAAAATAAACAAGACCTCCTCTTTATCTGACACTGCGCACTTTCCATCGCGAGAGATTTATTTGGATGTGTGTTAAATAATAATATCTGGTTTCTACGCCCCAAAATCGCGATATGATTATGGGAGACGCCGTAGTGGAGGGCTGCAGAATTTTCAACCATCTGGTATTCTTTAACGTGCACTGACATCGCACAGTACACGGGCCTCTACCATTTCGCCTCCATCTAAATGCGACCGCCGCAGCCGGGATTGAACCCTCCACGTTCGGGTCAGCAGCAGTGGCGTAGCCAGGGGGTGGCACACCGGGCACGTGCCCCCCCCCCCCCCGAAATTTTTTTTCGCCATGAAATACATAGGGAAAAATGGCCATTTCAAGGAGGTGCCCTCCCCGAAATCAAGGGGGTGCCCCCCCCGAAAAAAATTTCTGGCTACGCCCCTGGTCAGCAGGTGTGTTAAATGAAAGGAGGACTTCGCGCTTTAAAATGTATCTCACGTTTTTTAGTTCAAAGTGACGCGAAGTATTGTACTTCCAGGCGCAATACTGTTCGTCTCATCAGATCAGAATTTTTTCGTTGGGGGGCTCAGCTTATTTGAAGTAGGGGGAGGGGGGGGGGAGGGGTCAGCTCACAGGAGGACCTGGTGAGTCCTCTTCTTGGAGCTATACAAGGAAAAAAAACAAATACATTGGGGCGGCTTCACACCCGTGGCGCCACGCCTGCAGGGACAGCCAAACGGGGCCGCCCTCCTTAGCATACCAGCCAAGGCAATAGCGTAGAGATAGGCAGTTAAGCCTAGATGTCGCCACATGTTAGAAAAGCGCTAGCGACACTGTGAAATGCGCGGGTTTTTTAGGTGTGGCCAGTCGTAGACGAAGAAGCTGAAGTAGAGAGACTCACGCGCTGTTCGCCTGTGTGGCGTTGTGTAGCCTGTGTAGCGTACAAGTGATTATGTTTAAGTAAATTAGTCTATATCATCTTTACTACGTCTTGTGTTTCAACGAAGCCCGAAGACAACACACATGAGCATAGAGAGGAGCAGTTAAGCCTGGGAAAGCCAAGCTGACGCTTTCTTCTCCTTTCCTCGTCCTTTCCTTCCTCAAACACGTTGCTAGGAGATGCATGGTGACGTCACTGCTCGACGGAGTTTTGCGAAAGCCACCGGACCAAGCTTATGCTTAAACAGCTTCGATCTTAAAATAAAGGAGAGGGGGGGGGAGGAATCGGGCCCTCTCGACCTCCCTTCTGGATTCGCCAATGATCTCAATGAAGTTCTGCCCGATCGACTGCATGCGTTGTGAATGAACTACTCCGTGCTAGTATGAGAGACTGAAATAATTATCGCCTCACCCCCCTTTGTCCTGGCTTGGACTTCTTCTTGGTGATCTTGAGCGGCTTCTCAGCCGGTGGCACCTGGTCAGGATTCAGCTGCTCGGTGAGGCTTCCCGAAGCAGCCGCGGGCTTCACTGTCGCGTCCCCCCATGGGTGAAATTTACACGATGCGCCGGCTTCCTCCCAAGTCAGCGTGGGCACGCCGCAAACCACGTCACCGCCGCTGAGCTAGCTTCTCAGCTTCTTCTTCTTCTTGCCCTCACATTGCACGGCACAAAGTAATTATACGCAATCAAGCAGAAACCGCAGAGCACTTCACAGAATGTTGCAGATAATAAAACCGAATGCGAAAATTTCTGAAAACTCCTTATCGAAAACTTGGGCTGTAGCTCGCTGCATAAGTGGTTCTCTCCATGGTGGCGTCGGCACTGGGTCACTGCAACATGATGCCATACAGGGTGTGTCCCCAAAGTCCCTGGAATTTTTATTTAGTCGTGAACGTCGCCTGACGTGGTGGCGCTTCAGGCGGAGAAATTAGTGGAGGATATAAGCTGCAAAACAAGTCCAGTTTCGGTTGCCTGGGGGCAGTTGTTGACGTGTCACGCTTTGCGCAGAGGTATCTACAGCACCCTCGTCCCACAATGCGAATATCCCAATGAGTTGGTCGTTGAATGCTTCCAACCCACTGTAAAAGGATCAGCCATATCTGTTCATCCTCATGAGCCACAGCACAAAGTGTACATAATGCTTTACAGATGTGTAGCGGGTACCATCGCTTATCCGCAGAATGACGTATAACGGCATAGTGGGTGCTTCCCTACTTCATGAAAGATACGGTGGTTTTAGGTGTAGTGGGTACCTTGCATGTGTACATCGTATTAATTGCTTCAAGAGTGTGTACAACGGCCTCCGGAAAGGACGCCACTTGTTGCCCTTTAGTAAAACGATGCAACCCACTGTGGGGGGACAGACTATGAGTCCGGTGGTGCGTACTCTTGGTTGTTTAGGTCCTGGCGAAACGGCTCAAGCCACCTTGGAGGATCAGCCATGAATCATGTCGCAGTATAAATTGTGAAAAAAAGGGAAGAAGAAAAGAAAAAAAAAGAAAAGCTGGAAAGGTATATTGTAAACAAACAGAAATAATAATTTGGAGAGTTGGTTTTCTTTATGGGGCGTTAAAAATACGAGCGTTAAACTTCTATTGGCTCATCTGTGGCGAATGAAAACATAAATATGAAAAATTAAAAAGGGCACTCATAACATGAAGAGAATGTTCGATTTATTTATAAAATTAAATACAGGGTCTGTCCCAAAAGTTACCGCAATTTTTTTTGTTAAACAATTTATTCGATATCAGTTTACGCTCATTTCAGAACTTTTCAAAGTACTCTTCTGGTTTGATGCACCGTTACCAATGCTTCACGAAATCATTGAAGGTTCCCTAGAAGCCGTCAGTGGAAACCACCTTCAGTGAGATCGTCGCAGATGCGTTTACCCTATCCAGCGTCCCATGCCAAGTCCCTTTCAGGGTTCTTTTTTATCATTGGGACCAAAAAAAAAAAAAAAAAAGAAAAGTCCGCTGGTGCCAGATAGAGTCTGTACGGTGTCTGGGGTAGTGTTGCAACAATCATTTTGGCCGGCACCTTGGAGACAATGAACGCAGTATGGCTCCTGCTTCATCCGACTCGTCAGGACTTTTGACAACATTTCCACGCAGACTTTCCTCTTTTGAAGACCTTCCATCAAAACACGCTCAACGATTGTTTTGAGTATTCCCCACTCCTCTGCGATCATCCCAACACTTAATCGCCGGTGCTTGTCAAAACTTGACGCACCTTTCGCACCGAGTCTTCCGTTTGTGATTTCGATGGGCGTCCCGTGCTGTCGTCGTCCTTCAAAGATTCCCGAACTTTCCTGAACTTCTTAGGCCACACGAAAGTCTGGCTTTGTTTCATCGCGTCGTCACCGCATACTTGATTTCTGAAGCATTTTGAGCGTCTCCGCCCCATTTTTACCCAGTTTGACATAAAACTTGATTGCATAAAACGGCTCCAGAAACTGGTCCAACCTTTTCCTCGACGAGGGCGCAGTAGATATCTCTGCGCAAAGCGTGATATGCCAACGACTGCCCGCAGGCAGCCGAAACTGGACTTGTTCCGTTTTTTAATGTTCCATAGCCTTTAAGTTTTCCTTTATAATGGACAGTGCTGCCAATCCCCCTGGTGGGAACGAGCCAATTACTCCTCGGCGACAAAACAAAACAAGCTTATATCCCCCACTAAATTCTCCGCTCGAAGCGCCACCCCGCCACGCAACGTTCACGACTACCAAAAAAAAAAAAATGCCGGGAACTTTTGGGACAGACGCTGTATGACATCATGTATGCCCTTGTTGCAGTGACCCAGTGCCGACGCCACCATGGAGAGAAACACTGATATAGCAAGCTGCAGCCGAAGTTTTCGAAAAGGCGTTTTCAGAAACATTTGCTTTTGGTTTTAATATCTGCAACATTCTGTGAAATGCTCCGTAGTTTCTGTTTGATTGCATATGATTACTTTGGCCGTGCAATGTGAGTGCAAGAAGAAGAAGAAGCTGAGAAGCTAGCTCAGCGGCGGCGGCGTGGTTTGCGGCGTGCCCACGCTGACTAGGTAGAAAGCCGGCGCATCGTGTAAATTTCAGCCATGGGGGACGCGACAGGGAAGCCGGCGGCCGCGTCGGGCAGCCTCACCCAGCAGCTGAATCCTGACCAGGTTCCACCGGCTGAGAAGCCGCTCAAGATCACCAAGAAGAAGTCCGAGCCAGGACAAAAGAGGTGAGGCGATAATTATTTCAGTCTCTCATTATAGCACGGAGTAGTTCCTTCATAGAGCGTGCCGTCGATCGGACAGAAGTTCATGGAGACCACTGGCGAATCCAGTGGGGATGTGCAGAGGTCCCTTACCCTCCCCTTTTAGATGTGAAGCATCTTATGGCGAAGCTTAATCCGGTGGTGGTGGTGGTGTGCCGGCGTGACCACCCTTACTGCGCATGCGCAAACCTTTCAAAAAAAAATAAAATAAAAAACCTCCTCTCCCCCCTCTCTCTCCTCTAGGCATCCCTCCCCGCGGCAACCACACCCTCACTGCGCATGCGCCTCCGCTCCTCTCTCCCCACCTACGTCCCCCCTCCCTCCTCTAGGCATCCCCTGCCCGCGGCGTCCATACTCCCACTGTGCATGCGTGTCCCCCCCTCTCTCTCCTCTCCTACGCTCCCCCTCTCTCTCGCCTCGCGACGCCGACGCAGGCAGCGTCTGCTAGCGAGTTTCTTGGTTGAAAAAACCGACTGCTCGCGCTGCACAACCGTTCACTGGCCACCCCGTATATATGGCAATGGATCTTGACCTCCAAGGTGGTGCCGGTGGGAGATTTCTCCTGTGCGTTGTTGAACAATAAAAATTCGCAGCGTGCGCGTTAACTAAAAGCCGACTGCGAGTCTCTGTGTCCAGTCGGAGTCTTCTGTCTCTCATTGCACATTAGCAGCGATTGGCATGTTCCAGTAGGAAACACCGCTCCATCACTGCGTGCTTTGCGCCTCCCCAGTTTTCTGTCCTGCGCAACGCTGCGATGAGCACCAGCGTCAACGCCACCGCCAATGTAAGCGTTAGCGCCCGCTGCTTCACATCTACACATGGTTCCCTTTAGCGGGAGATGGTGTAATTTTTCTTTAACAGCTGAGCTGTTTAAGGTTGATCTTGTTCCGGTGATCCTTGCAAAACTCTGTCGAGCGATGACGTCACTATGAGTCACCTAGCAACGCGTTTGAGGAAGGAAAGGACGAGGAGAGGAGAAGAAAGCGTCAACTTGGCTTTCCCTGGCTTAAAGGACCCCTGCCAGCGAAAGCTTTGTTTGCGACATTTTTACAGTAATTTGTAGCTTTGCGTCTGGTAATCCCGAAATTGAATCGTAAGTGCTCTAACACATCGTATCACTAATGCTAGCATCGTTAATTCAGAACCGTTTTTCGTCAGTTCGATACGCACGCCTAAATACCATAAACTAGCGCCCCCACAGCGGGGGAGCGCCTGTGACTACGTGCGCACAAGCTTCGGTGACGCTGAACGCGCCGTTTTCAAATCAGGGGACCCGCGGGCGTTGAAGAATGAAACGATGTGAGTGCTTCGAGCGTGTCCCATTCACAAAAAAGTAAAGCATTCCTCGTGTAAGCAGCCCAAACCACCTTGAGAGCAGCCAGACAATAGAGCGAGAGGGGTGACGAACAATAGTCCTCGCCGGGTGCTGGTCGGGGTATTGCGCGCCGCGCATAGGTTCTCTGACGTCGACAATACTCGCCTTACTCGTGGAACGTCACGCGGGGCCTCTGTCTACGTCAAACCAGAGAAGATGTCGATTGGTGCTGATAACTCAGATGAGCACTCACCCTTACTTTAATACCAATTTAAAAAAAAGCCGGCAGATCCCACGCACTGTGGGAATCGATGTAATGCGAAGCAGCCAGGAAGGAGCAAATCATGCTTTACATAATTTGCATGTCATGTTTTACATGTTACGACCTGTCATTTGTGTTCGTCATGCAGTCACGTCGCGATATACCAATTTTGGTGTAAGTCAAGCTAGCGAACTGGACGCAAGCGCACCATGAGCGTGGCATGTAAGTGGCATTGTAGATGACATGCATGCCAAGATTTTCATGTTACGACCCGCCACTTATGTTCGTTATACAGTCATGTCACTCAATACCAAATTTGGTGTATATCAAGCTAACGAAACGGCCGCGAGCACGCCATGAGCGTGGCATGCAAGTCATGTCGCACATGACAAGTCATGATTTCCATATTACCACTTGTCATTTATGTCCGTCATAGAGTCATGTCACTCAATACCAAATTTGGTGTATATCAAGCTAACTAAACGGCCGCGAGCGCGCCATGAGCGTGGAATGCGTCATGTCGCTCATGAAGTCATGATTTTCATATTACCACTTGTCATTTACGTTCGTCATACAGTCATGTCACTCAATCCCAAATTTGGTGTATGTCAAGCTAACGAGACGGCCGCGAGCGCGCCATGAGCGCGGCATGTAAATCATACTTTTCATGACAAGTTAGTCATGATTTTCATGATATGACCAGCCACTTATGTTCGTCATACAGTCATGTTATGCCATACCAAATTTGGTATAAATCCTATTAACGATACGGCCAGGAGAGCACAAAGTCGTAGGCGGCTAGATAGATAGATAGATAGATAGATAGATAGATAGATAGATAGATAGATAGATAGATAGATAGATAGATAGATAGATAGATAGATAGATAGATAGATAGATAGATAGATAGATAGATACGCTCAAAGTCGCCGAAGTTCGCTAAGAAATGCTTCGCATCTAATACCTTATAGCAACGCTCGTCACTATTAATCGGTGAGAAGTGCCCCCCGCATGCAGGATATCTCGTATGAGCAAGAACTTTGCACTGTGTCATGCACGTGAACATTTGATTATGGTAAGTTTTGGTAATTGGTAATGGTAATTTGATAAGTTTCCGTTCCAGCTCTAGGTGACCTCGAATTTTCGGGGCGTTTGCTGGGAATAAGTGATTTTTAAAGGATAAAGAACTGCATGCATTGCATTCCAAAAAAAAAAAAAGAACAAAACGCTCAACGTAGTATATCGGAAATCCTTTGTAGGCCACTAGGGCTAATTTGCGAAATATGTGCCTTTATTTTAGTGGCGTCCCGCTGTGGTAACACGCAAGTAAGGTTTTGAGGCGAGGTAAAGTAAATATGAGTTGCATCTTGCTTTCCCCTTTTCAACTATATGAGTCTTACTGCAGCGCTTTTAATTAAGCGTCTTTTCGTCTTGTCCTTGATGCAGTGGTTGCACTGTATATTCTTGAAAATGCGTCGCCAACAAACGAAAGGAACGACTTTCTAACTTGAATGAACTAAAAGAACGATATGAAATGGTATGCTACATTAAAAACACATGCACTTATGGATATATAAAGTTACTTTCATTCGACTGGTATGGGTCGAAGTGTCGAATGGATGTTTTTTAAATGCGAAGCATTTCTTAGCGAACTTCGGCGATTTTGAGCATATCTATCTATCTATCTATCTATCTATCTATCTATCTATCTATCTATCTATCTATCTATCTATCTATCTATCTATCTATCTATCTATCTATCTATCTATCTATCTATCTATCTATCTATCTATCTATCTATCTATCTATCTATCTATCTATCTAATCTATCTATCTATCTATCTATCTATCTATCTATCTATCTATCTATCTATCTATCTATCTATCTATCTATCTATCTATCTATCTATCTATCTATCTATCTATCTATCTATCTATCTATCTATCTATCTATCTATCTATCTATCTATCTATCTATCTATCTATCTATCTATCTATCTATCTATCTATCTATCGATCTATCTAGCCGCCTACGACTTTGTGCTTTCCTGGCCGTATCGTTAATGGGATTTATACCAAAATTGGTATGGCATAATATGGCTGTATGACAAACATGAATTTCTGGTCATATCATGAAAACCATTACTGACTAGTCATGAAAAGCATGAACGGCACGCCATGGCCGCAGGGCTCCTGCGGCCGCTTTCTCAACTTGATATATCCGAAAATTGGTACGACTATACATTTCTGCATGACCGACACAAATGACAGGTGGTAATGTGAAAATCATGACGTTCATGCAATGGCGTAAATCATGGGGGGGGGGTCAGGGGGGGTCCTGACCCCCCCCCCCTGTGTTCAGGCTGGGGGGGGGACACCCCATGCAAGTGTCCCCCCTCGAGATTTGTCTTCCGAATGTCACATTTGAATTTCTTTACAGTCAAGGACAACGCACTCTCCGTAAAACCAACTCTGAGTCTGAGGCATTTTTCTTGAACAGAAACTAAATACTTCTAGCCGGTACACACGATGGGGAATACCTTTATGCGTTGGCACAAAAAGTGGTACAATTTTTGTTGCATAATTTAACCCGAATGACGCAGCTGAAAAAATGCTAGCTTCTGCCTACGAGTTGCTATCAGAAACTTCGCCATGCGATGTCGCTTACTATTGGATACTCAGTGCTATTTTTTCTGACCAGGCGCCGATGCTGATGCTTGTTTTATAATAATAATAATAATAATAATAATAATAATAATAATAATAATAATAATAATTATTATTATTATTATTATTATTATTATTATTATTATTATTATTATTATTATTATTATTATCATCATCATTATTATATGTGAATGCGTAATGTTTTATTTTATTTGAATAAAAATAAAGCATAATATAAAAACAAATGGCCGCCATTGCAAGGTGGGTGTCCCCCCTTCTGGTCTTTATGGATTTTCGCCACTGCGTGCATGTCATGTACATCATGATTTACATGCCACGCTCATGGTGCGCTGACAGACGTTTCGTTTGATATACACCAAATTTGGTATTGCGTGACGTGACTGTATGACGACATAAGTGACAAGTGGTAATATGGAAATCATGATATGTAGTGAGTGACATGACTTGCAGGCCATGCTATGCCACACTCATTGCACGCTCGGGGCCGTTTCGCTAGCTTGATATACACCAAATTTGGTATTGCGTGACGTGACTGTATGATGAACATAAATGACAAGTAGTAACATGCAAATCGTGACATGTCATGAATGACATGACTTGCAAGCCACGCTCATGGCACGCTCGCGGCTGTTTCAGTAGGATGACATACACCAAATTTGCTATTGCATGATGTGACTGTATGAGGAACATAAGTGATAAGTGCTAATATGGAAATCATGACGTCATCTAAACGTCATATGCATGACACGATTATGGTGCGCTTGCGTCCAGTTCGCTAGCTTGATATACACCAAAATTGGTATTGCGCGACGTGACTGTCTGCCCAACATAAATGACAGGTCCTGACATGCAAATCATGACATGCATATTACGTACAGCATCATATATATATATATATATGTATATATATATATATATATATATATATATATATATATATATATATATATATTCTTTACCTGACTTGCTCCTATCCCTTAAAGGAGTAGTGACACGAAGTTTAAAAATTTTCGGATTGTTGTTTTAAATAAAAAATTACACCATCTCCCGCTAAAGGGAACCATGTGTAGATGTGAAGCAGCGGGCACTAACGCTTACACTGGCGGCGGCGTGGACGCTGGCCCTCATCGCAGCGTTGCGCAGGAGAGAAAACTGGGGAGGCGCAAAGCACGCAGTGATGGAGCGGTGTTTCCCACTGGAACATGCCAATCGCTGCTAATAGGCAATGAGAGACAGAAGACTCCGACTGGACACAGAGACCCGCAGTCCGCTTTTAGTTAACGTGCACGCTATGAATTTTTATTTTTCAACAACGCTCAGGACAAAATCTCACACCGGCACCACCTTGCAGGTCAAGATCCACTGCCATATATACGGGGTGGCCAGTGAACGGTTGTGCAGCGCGAGCAGTCGGTTTTTTCAACCAAGAAACTCGCTAGCAGACGCTGCCTGCGTCGGCGTCGCGAGGCGAGAGAGGGGGGAGCGTAGGAGAGGTGAGAGAGGGGGGGACGCGCATGCGCAGTGGGAGTGTGGACGTCGCGGGCAGGGATGCCTAGAGGGGGGGAGGGGAGAGAGGAGGGGAGGCGCATGCGCAGTGAGGGTGTGGTTGCCGCGGGGAGGGATGCCTAGAGGAGGGGGAGAGAAGGTTTTTTATTTTTATTTTTTTTGAAAGGGTTTGCGCATGCGCAGTAAGGGGGGTCACGCGGCACACCACCACCGTATTAAGCTTCGCCATAAGATGCTTCACATCTAAAACTACTGGTGTCGAGAAACCTATAAATAGTGTCGTAGTGCTTGGGAATGCATTGGATATATTTTTAATACCGCTACATAAAACAGAAATTTCGGTTTCGGTATAGAGGGGGGCGGCTTCTCAGTGACGTTTCAGAGCAGTGTAACGTCACGGGAAGACAGTAACTGTTGCCGTACTAACGGCAAATCTGTCATCTGCTCGTGGTGCACGTAAACAACGATGATTGAATTGTCGTCCAGTGACCCTGAGAGCGATTTCTGCAATTTAGGCTGCACACAGGACGCAGAGCTCGCAAATTCAGGAACTGTCTTGACTCGTCGGGATAATGCCCATTGCAGTGGGGCTGGCGTGCAGATGCTCAGCGACGAAAACTTTAAAATCAAAATAAAATATTTTATAGGTGTTTCCTGTCTCCGCTGTGTGGAGAGCGTTGACACTGCATACCAAGGAAAGGAAATGTCCCTTTTGCGATCTTCCAAAATCGTGTCAGTACTCCTTTAACATTGGCACTCGGACAGTAAACTCTTCTTGCTTGTCTTCTGTTGAATGGTGGTCCTTCGCTCCCACGCAGGGTTGTGGCATGGACGACTGACACCATCGACAACGAGAACCTCAACCGCATGAGCTCCAAGTGCTGCTGCATCTACGTCAAGCCGACCAAATTCGGAGAGGAATCGGAAGACGATGAAGAGGAAGGAGATTGCGAACACTGCCGCGGTCACTTCCCAAAAGGCCGCAAGTTTCGCAAGGATTGCCACAAAGACCACCCGCCCGCTGCGAACGCGGTCCCCTCTCAAGAAAAGCCTCAAAGCGAACCACGTCCGCCGAGCCTGGGTCCGTAACGGCCACCTCAACAACACCACTTTGCTCCCCAGTCAGCTTACGGCGCATGACACAAGGCTATCCAGGCGCTTTGCCTTGACTCTACAAAGAAAAGAACTACCAGTCGAAATTCTTTATGAAAGAAGGTAATTAAATTATGTCATGGAGGCTTCTGCAGCGACATCTTCTGCCGTGAAGAATCACAGCGTCTTGGCATCTCCGAGAAACGTCAGCAGCTCCCTCCGAGCGTAGCAACTCAGACGAAATGCGCCTTCAGGTGTACTGCACATGACAAGCGCGCTGTGGGCACGATGAAGTCACGAGGACTTGCACAATAGCGCACGGGCGTTGGCGTGACGTATAACGATTTGATGCGATAAATTTTTTCCGATCTTGTTATCTTTTGGGTACCGCATCTGGCACCACTAGAGTGAAGCAGATTTATGCCTTGTGCGCACGAGAGAAGTAGCTAATGTAATACACTTTGTAAGTCTGCAATACTTGTGCAGTTATTTTTTATGCTGGCTATAATAGAGATATTATATTTTTGTCGCTTGAAACGCCGGGCATCTGGTCGTTTCGCGTGAAGGTATTCTATACGTTCGGCTAAAGCCGGGAGCACAGTTGATAGATAAGCTAGCATTCATAAAGGCGTGCTCTCGGATAAGTCAAGTCTTAGAATATTAATAATCTGTTATGCACCTCACGTGTATAAATCGTGCACTGGAACTCCAGTAACGTTTAAGGGGATGGCTTACTTTAATACCTTTTTTTCACGTGATAGCATGTTACTGCGTCGATGATTGTTCAACTACAGTGACTACCTTCTGTCTACAAAATAATACATTGGTTTATGAAGTGTGAGCAAAGTTTTCTATGCACAAAGAACATATGCGAATGTGCTAAAGTTCCTGCTATTTCTGTAAAATGTAAAAATGCTTCACTAAGAGTCCGCTTTCAGAGTCGCTTGTCATTTTGTCTCTTAAAAGTAAAACAATGTGCCATAGTAAACCGTTAATCATCTTACTCTTGATGGAGATTTAAAATTCAAGATATATAAAAATTCCCAATCTAAATTCAGTCTTTAAGTCAATGACCAAACATTATTTTTAGTCCTGATCACAACTCATGCTTGCTACCTGAGTGTGAAGCTTGCATATGTGCGCAGTGGAAGAAATGTCAAATCCGATGGACCCCAATGACAAACGTGAAATAAGTTTGTCGTAAAAAATCGCAAAAAGCCATATTTGTAAGTCAATAAAAGTTCATTCTGAAGCTTTTGTGCAATACCTCAATGTACTGTGCTGAAGCATGTACAGTGGTCAGCAAGCTAACCTGGTGGTCAGCAAGCAGCTAATCTGCACCAGTGCTCCAGCAATTAAGACACTGCACACTCTTGTGTTAATAAACAGACAAGAGGAGAACAGTGTGGACAGGGAACAAACGCGTGTTAATGACATCTTAATTAATTGAAATTTAGAATAATGTGCATATGCACAGCATGTGATGAGAAAGCAAGATAGTCGATTGGCTTCGAATGTAAGAAACTGTATCCAAGAGAAGACGAGTATGGCGTGGGGCAGCAAAAAGTAACGTCAGCAGACATTATTAAGATGATTGCGGTGATAGCGTGGCCGCAGATAGTACAGGACCGGGTTAATTCGAGAAACGAGGGAGCAACCTTGGATTTCTTGTTGCCCTGCGGATGACGAGACGAGGACGATACAGGGACTACAGGACAGGTCTGTAGTCTCTGTATTCTCCTCGTCTCGTCATCTGCAGCATAGGCGTGCGCACGAGGGGGGGGAAGAGGGGCGCCCCCCCCCCCCCAAGTCACCTAAGAAGGGGGGGGGGGCGCAAAGTCTGCCCCATACATTGACTTAATAGGGAAGGGGGGCGCTGCGACAACCCTTCGCCCCCCCTGAAGGAGAACCCTGCGCACGGCTATGATCTGCAGCGCAACAAGAAATCTGAACCACCTCCAACTAGCCCAATACATCGCTTTGAGAAACCTTTGCCCTGCGGTGGGCGCAGTCAAGATGTTGAAGATAACGTTGATAGTCATACATCATTGTGGGGGGGGCGCTGTCAAGCTGATGATGAAGGTGGTGATAATGATGCATCACAGCGTGCATTTGTCGTAGCGTTAGCCTGTCGATTCAGTAAGGTTGCACAATTGCAACTGCATTGTGCTTCGCGCTATGAGGAAATAAACAGTTTAACGGGCTTTAATTTTTCGTCGTGTTAGGGATATGCATTTGACGAATATTGATTTAGTCGTTGTACATCTCTATTAATTGCAACGGAAACGCACATATGTTGTTTATTACTCATTTTCTGAACTCACCTGACGGTGTCCCTATTAGCCCCGAGAATTGTTGGGGTGGCGCCGCCTGGCGGGAGCGCTGAACGATGTCATGGCATGGACTCCTCGACGCCCGCTAGGGCGCGCCTATACATAACATGCGCTAGAGTTCCTGTATATGCATATAAAGTAACTCTAACATGCGCTAAAGTCACTGGAACGGGGAAAGTACCGGGTTCCTTTTCTCTCGCTGCCGCATGCTCTCGGCGGGCTTCGCCACATAAAGGGTCCAGCTCGCTCGCCTCGCAAGTGTTACGGCGCGCTCGCGGCCGTTTGATTAAATGGATATATGCGAAAATTTCTACGACGATATATATCTGTATGACGAATATGAATGGCAGGTGGTAACATGAAAATCATGACGCAAATTTTTTGTACAGCATGATTTACATTTCTTTATCGTGTTAGTACGCGTGCGCGCGCCTGCAGGTAATTTGAATTGTCGCTATTTCATTCTGAGTTAAAAATTGGCAGCCCATCCACGAAGTGAATGCTGATGATGGAGCGAAGCTCCATTGACAAAATGATAAACGATATAACGAAAGGTAAACCAGTGCTTAAAAAACGGGGACGAGATGGAACGACACACGATGCGCTACTAACAATTTTTTATTGCAGCAAGGTAATAAGTAGAAAAAACCAGGCTTCCAGCACATGCGCAGTCCACATCATGATAAAAAAGATGAAAAATGAGTGATTCTGCTCACATGGGTGAACTCGTCATAGATTAAATAAAGCACTAGCTGTAAGGTACACGTGAAATTTATGATGCTTCGTCTAAAAAACCAACCTCTTCCTTGCTTAGTGACAATGAAGCTGTGCTAACACATGTGTCGCCTTTACTGATGATCGAATGGGTTTCAAAAATGAGCCGCGCGAACTCTTGGCGATGACGAGCGAGAATTTTGCATGACGAAATGTCCGGAGAACACCCGCACTCAGCACAATGTAGGGCCATGTTGCTTCCCTGCTTGTGGCTCAAATTGTTCGAGTGTTCTCTCAGTCGAGTGTTGATGCACCTCCTCGTTTGGCCGATGTACGTTCGACCGCAGGACAGGGGGACCTCGTACACTACGCCCACGGCGCACTTCACATACGGTCTCGCGAGCTTTGTTTTATTGCGATAGCAATTATATGGACAGTCTCGACGGGTTTTTGCCGTCGCCGTCGCCGTCGTGTCGCGTATGAAGTCCAAATTGATAAGAACCCCCTGCGCATCGCACGTTCTACCAGCGGGTAATAGCGGGCGAGCGGGAGCGGTGAACGCGGCTGAAGCGGCGATCAAACGAGCCGGCATCTCCGTCGCTCCGAGGAGAATGCGATAAGATCCCCCCCAACTGTTCAACCGGCCCCGCTCGTCGTTCGCGAGCGTGAAAAGACGCGAGGGGGGGTGGGGGGTCCCTCCCCCGAGCGACCTTCGATTTTACGACCCCGGTCGTCGCGGGCGCGCGCGTTATCTCCCCCTTCTCGGCGGCCGACAGCGGGGGGCCGGTGTACCCTTCTACGTGCTGCGCTCTCAACGCGAAGAGAATTCTCTTAAACAAGCGTTTCCTAGACTTGCGTGAGATCGGATCCAAAAGACTTGGCTGTCAGCCTCACTTCGTATAACATTACAATTTGTTGCTATCGCATTCATTGATTCACCCTTGCGGTGAAACTGTGACTTTTTTGATCCCTCACGGTTGACGCGCTTGCAAATCCTGCCCAACTTTTGGGGGGCTGAGAACACGACTGAGACTCCCATCCGTCCTGCTACTTTTTTGACGCCGTGTGAAACCCCGTGAATGTAGGGAATAATACTGGCCTTCTTCCAGTCTCTTGATTTCTTTGGGGGGTGCGCATCGCCCCGTAGGGACTTGTGCAAGGTCGCAGCAAGGTCACCCAAGAGCGAGAGCGGAAACCCGGCATCGGTCAGTCTTCTTACTTGAGTCATGAAGTCGAGGTCCATTTGATGTACGCAAGACCATGAAAGGGCATTACTGAGGGTGGTGAGTCCGATGGCTCGCTTCACAAGTTTCGAATGGGCGGAATGGAAGGGGAAGGAGGCCTTTTTTTTTGAGCGCGGGGCGTACTGACAACAAACATGGTCTCCGCGAAATGTAAGGCTAGTGTCGAGAAAACGTAGCTCGCCCTGCGTCGGAACCTCGGTGGTCAGGGTGAACTCAGCTAAAACCCGGCTAAAGACGGCAGTGATGGACGTTACTTGAGAAGTGGAGACCAGGATGAGGAAGTCGTCTACGTAACGGAGCACACGATGCGCACTCGACCCAGAAAGTTTAACCTCGAGGCGTCGGTCCATGCTCGCCAACAAAAGGTCGCTAAGTACTGGCGCGAGACAAGACCCTATGCAGACTCCCTTTTTCTGCACCAACACTTCATCGTTGAAGGTGAAAACGGTAGACTGGAGGTAGCACAGAGCAGCTCCAAGAAACTGCCACACTGAGTCCCACAGTATTCTGGAATTCTCTACCCCAAGGCAGTTTGTGCCGTGTTGTTAAGCACGCTAATGACAAAACAGGAAGCGTGCAGTTCCAGAATACCATGGTAAATGCGCGCCCGTACATACATGCTCACGAGCATACACACGCGATACAGACACGCTCGCACATACACGCAAAGGCACACACGCACACGCAGGCACACATATACGTGCTCACAGGCACATACACACGCGCGAATAGACACAATCGCACGCACGCGCAATTGCACACGCATACACACAGATACGCGCGCACACGCACATGCGCAGGCGCGATACACACAAACGGAAACGCACGCAGGCTCACACATGGACACACACACATACGTGCTCACATGCTCACACGCACATACACACGCGCGAATTCAGATATGCACAAACACTATTGTATTTTAGTACCAATTGAAAGCCTGGAGAATTGTCAGATCCTTCTTCGACACCTGTTACGAACGCACGGTCACAGCTCTTCCTTCAGGCCAACATTTACCGTTTGGTTGCGAGACATATGCAAATCTCGGTGCTTGGGCCGAGATTTGCATATGTCTCCTTTGCCTTTTTCTATAGATTGCAGATGAATACCGTGGCATATATACACTAAAATACAGGTGTGCGATTATCTGCAAGCCGGAAATCACGTAGTTTCTGTCAGAAACTGCGTATAATAATTGCTTGTATTTTGCCTGAATTAACTGTAATTCTGCACATAGCTGTAACGCCACTCTTCTTCGAAAGTGTAAGCATAAATTTTCTGGCTATTTCGTTAGCCTAATGAAACTTGGAAGGTATTGGCACAGACACAAAATAGGGACTTCCTGAAGAAATCTCTATACAACAGTGTACATGTACTGGCAACTAACTGTCCCCGCGCAAAATATGCCGGCACCCTTCGCTTGACGCGCCCGGCAGCTAGCAAATACAAACTGCCGGTCAAACCACAACGAATCGACGAGGGCCGTCGTAGTGTGGTATGATATGAATAACCTCATTGAGGTCCTGAGGATTCAGTCCGGGACTGATGCGGGTTGTTCGCACGTCGGGATAGAGAGGCCAAGTCCCTCTGCAGCCACACGCGCCCTCTGGACAGCTCTGAGTTGGTCCACCAGCACGTCACTGTGCAGCTTCCGCTGGCAGCATTGTTCACCTTCAGAAGCATCGCCGGCCAATGACAAGCAGTGATAGAGCATATTGCCACACGTGCTCCTTTCTTTCTATTTTCATGTTACCGCCCCATTACAGTGTAACTGCTGCCTTGCGCAAAGCGCGCCTAACCGACGCGGAACTATCTAGGTAATCTTAGAACATTCCGATGGTATACCTAACGTGCACAACGCGAACATAAGAGTTCGTTCTGGAATTTACTTGCGCGCCTAGGCGTGCCTAAAACCCCCTGAATATAGAAAGTAGCGACACTCTCCTCCATATCCTCCGCCTACAGGGCCGAACCTCCTCTATATCCTCTCCCAAACTGCCGCCGTGCGGCCATCAGGCCATATAACCCAGATCTCGCCACCTTCCTATCAAGAATACTATGTCACGCTGATAACAGGCGCGATGTTCGTGACCTTTCCTGGGCGGGAGAGGAGGACGCGCGGCGCGGCGGCTCGGTTCAAAGAGAGACGGTACTTTCCAAAAAAAATATCCAGGGACTTTAGGCGTGCCATGATTGCAGTGCTCCCTAACGTACCGCGTACGGGCGATATGCTTCCCCTGGCGATGGTTCATGACAGCGACAAGCAGACGCAGGGGTTATCGCTTGTGCTGCCGCTAGGAAAACGTTCGTCACCACATAGCCACAGCCATCGTCACCGCCATGCCGAGGCAGCACACCCAGCTAAATACTGTGGTCTGTTGTGTTTTTGTGTGCTAATTAGTTATGTCTGTAGTTACTTCGCACCAACTAGCCCAACTCGCTTCTCTAGCATTAATACTTCATAGATAGATACAAACTGTCAATCGGACGTTGTGCAAAGTGATCTACAACTTTTTCATAGTAATTTTTTGCTCAGGTTCGCTGCTTCAAAATTTCAAAAGTTGGGTAATTAAGCCCGCCTAATTAGGCAAGTAGAAAAGCTCAAAACATTTTGTGACGCACTCGAGATAGCAACATGCATTTGGTCGCGTCGTCAGAGTGCGTCGGTATATTTATCAAGACTGGCTATATATATATATATATATATATATATATATATATATATATATATATATATATATATATATATATATATATATATACATATATATGTGTACATATATATATATATATACATATATATACACATATATATATATAGAGAGAGAGAGGAGAGAGAAAGAGGAAGGGAGAGAGAGAGTAAACTTACTGTTTCTGTTATCTCTTAACATTGGCACTCAGACACTTGCTGTTCCTTAGCTCGCACGCAGGGTTGTGTCGTGGACGACTGCCACCATCGGCAACGAGAACCTCAACCGCATGAGTTCCAGGTGCTGCTGTATCTACGTCAAGGCGACCAAATTCGGGTAGGATTCGGAAGACGATGAAGAGAAAGGGGATTGCGAAAACTGTCGCGGTCACTTCCGAAAAGGCTTCAAATTTCACAAGGATGGCCACAAAGAGAATGCGCCTGCAGGCAACGCTGGTCCCTCTCAAGAAAAGCCTCAAAGCGCACCCCCGCCCCTCGGGCTCGGGTCCGTAACGGCCACCTAGGCGACACCATTTCCCTCCTCAGTCAGCTTACGGCACATTCCATAAGACTATCCAGGTGCTTTGCCTCGACTCTATACGCCTAGTGCACGCCGACCGAAGCGCCAGTGGTGGCGAACTTGCTCGTTACTCTCGGGGCAGTGAGCAGACGTCCGCCGTAGGTTTGTACGTTGTTGTTCGTGTGTCCCCGCTTTGTTCACGTCTTCGAAGTGAAATAAGCAGTGTCCGACGCATGTTTGTGGTGGCCGGAGCTTCAAGATATGTCAAAAAAGAATTGCTGTGTGGTGGGGTGCTCAAATACCTACAAAAACTCGCCCGCAACGCGGTTTTACTCATTCCCCGCGAGGCCTTGCTGGCATGCCTATCTAACGGGGTCGGCGCTTCTCCGCTTTTAAATACATCGTGCGGATTCTTTCTGAAACACTAAAGCGCTAACGTACTCCCACTACAGCTTTGTACAGTTTGAAGCAGGTTAGCGAGCGAATTTGAAGTTGCTAAAACAGCAGCGGGTAGCGCAGATCGACGGACGTCGCGGGATGGCATCGGCGGTGCGGCGCTAGCTCTCAGTTTATTCACCCGTACGTTTGGCGATTTCCTTATCAGGGGATTCCATCTGCAATATTAATGCCACAACTGATTTTCTTGGTGGCACTTAATTGTTCGGCGATGGCACGTGTAATCAGCGGTAGCAAGATCGCTACATGTGCCGGCATCTCGCCGTGCGAGTTCGGAACATTTAAATATCAGTCCGCCCATACGATGTGTATTTATTAATGATACGTACAGAAACAACGTGGCGACAAAGGTTGAATTTGAAGAACAACGAGAACTGAACGAGGCGTCGCATCAGTGAACAAAACAAACCAAACCGGCTACTTACCACGAGGTTTTGAAAGTAAAATAGTATTGAAGGACCATGGTAAAATTTAGCGCAACTTGGAAAACACTCGTAACACTCACACATTCACACACGCACTCAGGATACACACACCACACACACAGCGCTCACTACACACTGTTTATTGTGCGTGAATGACCTTCATTTATACGTACAGGAAGATGCGCAAAAAAAAAATGATCAACAATAGTGCGCATGTGCAAAGAATCAACAAGCGATACAGGAACCAGCCACGACCCAACAAAGTTACAAAAAAAGAAAGAGATAAAGCCGCTAGGAGCACTAACACCTTGCCTCGAGAAAAGATATTTCCTTTTGATACAATATCACGGACGGCTCGCTAACACAACGATCCTTGATTTTTTCAATAAAGTAAGCTTCTAATGACAGACATGTTGATGATTTCACACGGTCGCCGAGTCACTAATGCAGAAGCTGAAACGTGGAACACAAAGGGATGGAGCTGCTTGGGATCCATCGGGTTCCAAGCCTCAAGTGATGCTGTACTTGCATAAGCTCTCCCACAACCTTTAGAAGGTGGTTGCAAGACATGGTGTGCCGCTGGTCTTTTCAGCGCCAGACAAACTCGGCAATTTCTGCCCGCGCATTTGCAATGGCAAGAGACGCGGTTGCCAGAAAAAAAACATGAGAAGCTCTTCGTTAAGTGCTCCACAGGGGCTCTATACTCCATTCCATTATCTTGCGGAAAAGTGTACCACGGGCAAACCGAGAGATGCCTAAATGACCGGCTTAGGGAGCATGCGCAAAAAGTTAAGAAAAACGAGGATAAGTACGCGCATCTTGTGGTACATGGTGCCGCATGTGGATGTGAACCACGCTTTACAGATACGCAGGTTCTCGGAAGGAGCGTCAAATCATCAGCACGTCTGTCATTAGAAGCTTACTCTAAATTTTACTTTCAATATGACGAGTTACCAACTAGCCCAACAACAAGTTTCAATACCACGAGCTCCACTTCACAGCTGGGCTTTGTCACGCTAGTCTGCGGGACGCACCTGGCACCTATACGCACTGGGTTGTCCCAAATTCCGCTAACTTCGCGCACGCGGCCACTTTTGTAGAGGCCCGCGCCTTTCCTGCAGCTGTCACCGCAGAAGTAGCTGTCAGGCACCCAAACGTATGGAAAATCGCAGCCGCGTACTTCAGCCGTCCCCTGCAGCAACGCTATGCAATGCGCCGTCGTCTGCTCGGCTCCCCGAGTGTACTGTCGCCGGCGCCCGCTAGGTGGCTTTCAGTGGCGCCTCTATAGGCGGCGCACTACGCGTATAGAAAACCAGCCCTGCCCAGATGGCGCGTCGAAAACGCACACGTGGCGCCCCCCAAACGAGTTGGCTGAAAAAGCCCTAGTAGGACAGGGCTTCTGGGCCACGTTTAAGCGCATACGGAACGTTTCGCGACATGTTATCGGCTGTGTCTGCTTTTGTGCCGTGTGCGTTTTTTCTGAGAAATTTACAGCACAGAACATCGAGTTTATGCGCATTGTCGAAGGCAACAGATCGGGAGCTGCGACTGGAGAGCGAACGAGCAGTGATGCCACCGGTTTTCTTGCAGTGCGGCTTCGGCAGTGTCGTGTTCGCGGAAGGGTGCTTTCTCGACAGTGCGCTGCCGAAAGGACGCAAGCTCTGCACTGTAAACTATGTTTACTCTGTCGAGGAAACTGTGTGTGGTATCAACTCACATTCCCGAACTTCAGCCAAATGCCACTCGCAAGTCCAACAAGCATCGTACGACGGGAAAGTACAGGTAAGTGTTTGTTGGAATTGCGCGTGCAAAAGCTCGACCCATTCGGCTGTCTGCACGTTATGTTGCCGCTTTAAATGATGATTATCTCAACATAACTGAGGATCCGTTCGGCGAAGTGGCAGCTCATTTGAGCGATTATATCACTTATGTTATCGGCAGCTACAGCTTTCGTGTCGTGTTAACACGCAGGTGAGATGCCGTTTCTTTTCGCGCTTTTGTTTTCGATGTTTTGAACAGTGCTTAAAGCAGAACATGCACTCGTGCATAATCGGTGGTTAAAGTTTTTGTAGTTCGTCAACTCACAGGTGAGAGTCTCTTTCGTATCGCGCATTTCTTCGCGGTGTTACGAACAGTGTATGAGTACTAAAAGCAGATCAGTCTTACACAACCACTAGTTACAGCTCTCGTAGCGTGCTAACGCGCAGGTAAGAAGCCGTTTTGTTTCGCGATTTTATTTGCGGTGTTTTGAACAGTATCCTCCTAACCAATCGTCATTTCACTTTCTTTGTAGATGACAGCGAAGCGCGAGGTGTCCGCGTCAACCTACTTGCAAGGCCGGCGTTGAGTGGAAATGCACACACGTTGCAGCGGTCGTACTTTGGGTAAACGATGCCGACTCGCCGTCGTCAACAGAATGATTACAAACTTGGGGTCGGCCGCCATCTAAACCTGACACGTCAGTAAAGGAGCCCGTTGAGGAAATTTTTTGGAGGTAGGCATTAGAGGTATCCGAGCCATGTCTTCATAAGATACTGTGTGCGCGAAAAGTGAATTGCTTTGCCCACGCGATTTTTTTCAGTATTTTCTTCTTGCTTGCGTGTTTAGAACTGTGTACGTGGCAATTTATTGAAATGAAATGCGCGATTCTCAACGCGATTCTACATACCTAAGCTGTTACGTGCTTGCTAAGTAAAAGTTTTGTTGTGTTTTGCAGATCCAGCGTTGCCGCCGCTCTTTCTCGTACGGCCTCGACGGGAATGATTAAAAGATTACGTTTGGGTGGTATCATTCTTCTGTGTGGCACTTGTACACGCAACAGTACCTTCGATTACAGCGTTTTTTTGGGCGCCGATCCCCGCAGTCGACCGCGGTACTGATCGCCGTCCTACTACCCGTATTGCAACAGGGCCGCCAGGGCGGCGCTACGTGTCAACACAAACTCCAGCGCTGGAAGCCTATAGGGAGAGGAATTGTGACTTGAAATTCTTTATGAAGAGATGGTGATGAAATTTTGTTCTGGAGGCTACTTAAGTGACACTTTCTGCTGCGAGGAATAACAGAGGTCGCCACCTCCAAGAAGCGCCAGGAGCTCCTTTTAGGTGCAGCGATTCGGGGTTAGGTGCACTGGCACATGAAAAGCGCGCTGTGTGCACGATTAAGTCTCGTCGACTCACACGCAAGTTGACGTGTGGTGACATGTAATAGGACAATTTTATGCGATAATTTTTCTGATCGTGTTATGTCTTGAGTACAGCATCTGGGACCCCTGCAATGAAGTAGATGGATGCCTTGTGCGCACGATATAATGCACTGAAATTATATTAGATGCGAAGCAGCTTATGGCGCAGTTCAATCCTATGTGCGGCCTGACCACCCTTACTGCGCATGCGCCAAATCTCGCCCCTCTCCTCGCGTGAGCGCGAGGAGGTGGGAGGTGGAAAAGGTGGCGTGAGCGCTGCCTCCGCTTCGTTTCTCCTCTCCCGTTTCTCTCTCTCCGGCGCAGCTGTGCGATCGTATATCATGCGGCGCGCGCTCGCTCCGTTGCACTCTCCCTCGCAACGGCGCTATGGATGTGAACGTTGGCGCCAGTTGTCACGGCATCGGTAACGTAATCTGTGACAGCAGCGCAAGCAGCGTAAGCAGCACTGCTGATACACAACTCCACACACAAATCAAACATACACGAAAACATACAAATGGAAACACAAGTGAACACCAGCGCTGCTTCGCATCCGCATCTGGTTCCCTTTAGTAGGAGATGGTGTAATTTTTCTGCAGAGCAGCAATATTTTTGCTGTTAAGTTTCGATGCTCGATTTAATATGAATATGATATTTTTCGGCTTGAAACGTAGGGTGTGTGTTTTTACAGACGGCACTTCTTAACAGTCAGCTTAGCTGGGCCAGCAATCGTGAAGGCGCTCTCTCGAATAAGTCAGATACAGCGTGTTTGAGCGAACACTTTCAAAAGTTTTTAAAGGTAGCTTTTTCGAGAAAAATTGGAATTATCTCAAGGAGCAAGCTGTAAGGTTCGGTGCACTTCAGCAGTTGTGAGAAACATGTGAATATCATAGTTAACTAAAATTGTCTAATGAAGTTTCTGATTAGCGGTATGTGGTGGCTAGTACCAATGACAAGTTTGTAGCCACGAAGATGACGATGCCGTATCTGTTTTTGAGGCAAAGAAAAAGTCATTCTTTAAAGCCCCGCAACCCGCACAAATGAAGTAGCTTTTTCCACATGAAACCGAAACACGCGCACATGGTGCGCCGGAAATCTAGTGTGAACGCACCCTCCACTGATAACGCGTAGCAGTGACTGCAGCACCCAATGCGATATATCTGTGGTTTTACCCCGGGCTAGGGAGACTGAATGATCAGTTTAGATCACTGCCGGCTTTATCTTGTCTTTCGTTGGTGGGCGCATTGAAAGAGGCTACTCGCCGCCAACTGCTCGGTCAGCCGTTTTGGGAGGCCTGGGGCGCGATTCTCGATGTATCCACCTTGTTGACTATCCACTTCGGCCTGCACTGATTGGCTCGAGCTCGGCGAGCAGTGCAGCCGCTGTTTCCGGTCCTTTTTCCACAACATGATTTTAAACTCACGAAGATTTCACAACTCAGCTCGAATGATAGAGGGACGGGAATTGCGTTTCACCGCAACGAATGCTGCCCCCAGAGATCCGCTTTTGGACGCAAATTCCAGAGTCCGTGCATCAACTCAAATCACGGTAGGCCTTGAATTAGGTTTAATGTGGGCACTCGTCTGTACCTGGAAGGTCGGTACGCATTCCCTGCATCATTCTCAAACATCTGAACTCGTTGATACGCAAGTTCAAGTTTGTTTAAGTGTACTAGCTGTTACTGTACATTTCGTCCACTTGCTATCTCTTTACGATGGGAATGTGCTGGCGGGTTCGGTGCGTTGTCGACGTGGTCAAGAGCGCCATGTTGTCACGGCTCGCCGCCTTTTTCAGTCATTGACTGCGCTCCACCGAAGAGGACATGTGCACAAGGTAGATACATCGAGAATAGCTTCCCTGGTATAGACGTCGCTGGCAGTTTTTGCTCTTTCTTTCTCTGTCTCGATCGCTTCTGATGTGGCTAGCAGACGTGCTAGACGTGAGGCGCCACCATTAGTTCATTTCTTCGTTGGGATCATCTGCTGTTCGTTTATAATCGCAGCGTGTTAGGATGCCCATCAATGAAAAGTTTCATTTGAAGAGCAAGGAGGGCTTTCGTGGCAGTGGCCGCATGCTGTTAGTCGTTCTTTTCGCGGCCGTTTTACAAACGCGTTTAGCGCTTCTCTTTAACGGGCTTGTTTTGAAAGTGCGCGTGCGACATAGCCATCGCAGTACCACTGGTGCCACTTCGTCCATTTGAAGAACAAGGTTTCAACGTCGCAGTGCTCATATTTTGAAAACGGATGCGCGAGCGCTATAGTACTCCATTGTCAAGAAAGAGGACATTGTGAGTACAGTCCTTTAACAAAATGAAACATTAAAATAAATAATTTTTTTCAGTGATGTTTGTTACATGACACAAAACTGGTATGCATAGTATAAAGTTAATATTTCCTAATTCTTGGCCGGCACTTCTACAACAAATGAGACTGCAGCTGTTACGAAACAGCGTCGTGCTAGAAATGCGATAAAGTTGTCAGTTACGGATCGCTAATTTAATTTATCTGTCATTCCAATAACACGTAAGAATAACTCTTGAGAGTGGCATGTTACGATACTGGCACAGCTAAAGAAAACTCTGCACTGTCACAGGAGCGTAGCTTTAGTCTTTCTACGAAGCTATAATGCGAATGGAAATTAAAGGATTGCCCCCCGGAGGTAACTGCGGAAGCGAAGCGCCAGGCCAGCGCCCAACAGCATCTTTGACAGTTTTGCCAGGTTTGGCTACTTTTTTGGCTAGTTTCTTGTTACCCGAATTTGAACCAAATTACCAGTAGCCTGTGATGTCACCCCCACTGGAATTCTAGTATGCGGTGTCAAGACATGGTGATCACGGCGTGTTTCCCTTTCCCAAAAGTGAATTTGGCGCATACAATATACAAAAAAAAAAAGCCTTATGCATAAGGGGCTGAGACTTGAGGGGCAAACTGTTGCATGGTGCCTCATTTCCCCAGGCAAACTATTGCGTAACGCGACTTTAAACTAGTTGGAATTGAACAGGACAACCGAAAGTCCTCCGCATCCAAGGCGCTCTGCACTGAGCGAGATTAGAAATTGAGTATCTGACGAACGTACTGCTTGTGTCGTTTTCTTAGGATTAGGTGCGGACTGCGACTCGAGAACATTAATTGCCATGACTTCGTCATCATGCGAGAGACTATTGGAGAAGTGACTGCAATTTATGCTTCAATCACAGAAACTGGTTTTGAGCACATTGATGCACTACTCATTTTTATTATCTCCGCTACTTCTAACCCCTTTAAGAAAACTATGCCACACGCACGAATAAAAAGTTGTTTCTGCAACAGCGCAAGAAACTTCATCATTCTGCACGAAATGATTGCTAAAGTCAACAATTTATCCTTTAATCTCGTGAATCATGATTTTGAAGAGTCTTCGCTGTACTTCTTTACATTTCCACCAGAAGGCTAGTGAATTTAGTCATTTGAATAACAATGTCGCAGTCGTTTTCACACATGTGCGGCTACTTATGGCCAATTTTACTGCCTTTGGCTCAAGTTGGCTAATTTGGAAAGATTTTTTTCGTTTCTTGGCTATTTTTGTGTTTCGACCTAGCAACCCTGATATCAGATTCCACGGCTGCGTAGATGGCGATGGTTAATCACCCTATATGGAGGATAGATTCTATGAGCGTCCCGTTTATGACGGGGTGGTGACACGTGTGTCACCAGCCTCGACAAAAAAGAAAGAAAAAACTCCTCCCCTCCCCCCTTTTTTTTGAAGCTATCCTAATTAATGCCTTGTGTAATTCGATAAAATCTATCTCACATTAAAAAAAACGCAAATTCCGGCGCCGTTCTCTGCCCCTTACGGCAGAATATCCTTATTTTTCCTACTATTTTTTGTTCTTTATCTCCACTTTTCTGCCACTATTACTCTAACCGTGTCTTACCTATATTTATGGCGGGCGTGTTCAGCTTTCCATTGCTGTGCCTAAAACTGAAAGCTTCATCTAGGCTCACGCCCAAACGTACACCTGGGTGGATATGTCCACATTCATTGAGAACATGTTCCGTCGTTTCTAATCTTCCCCACTGCATATGGGCATTGTTGTTCTTCTTTACGTAATCTCGCTTTGTAACTACGTGCTCTAAAGCAACCCGATCTCTTCAAACAGTAAAGCTCTTCCCCTTGAATTATCATGAAATGCCTGCCTCCTTATTTCTTTTGTGCCGTTTCGGTAGTTACTCGGAGCCGTTTTTTTTATCACTGCCACCCAGTAAATCCTCTCTGCCTCTCTGAAATTTCGCTCAACGCTCTTTGTTGCCGTATCGCTTGCAGCCGTAAATTTACTGGTGATACTCCTAGTTCTTTTTCTCCACTGTGTGTCAACGCTCTTTCTATACAAATAACGGAACAGCTTCTCCACCCATTGCTCTCTTTCATATTCCTTAGCCTCTCTTCTAACCTTATTTTTCTGTGAGCTTCCCTCGCCTCTTAACTTGCCCATTGCATATCGCCGTTTACAGCTTCATTTGTCGTCTTCCCTTGAGCGCCCAACGCGAGGCGTCCCACAGTCCCTTGATTCGCATCCATTCCTGATGTCACCTATGACCTCCAATAATATTAATAATTGTTAGGTTTTAACGTCCCAAAACTGCGATATGATTATGAAAGACGCCGTAGTGGAGGGCTCCGGGAATTTATACCACTTGGGGTTCTTTAACGTGCTCCTAAATCTGCACCTCTGACCTCATGCACACTACTGAGTTCACAAATGTAATCCTCGGAACCATTGCACCTTTTCACAGACCTCGAAGCACCTCGTACCTACCAAATCCCCAAAACGCCCTGTAGCAGCATTCCTCTTTCCCTTTGCTGCCGAGGCTTTTCCCTGTACCTCCGCTTACTTATAACCCCTGGTGCACTCGTAGCACAATGTTTGTATACAGCGTGCTTTCTTGCTTCTTTTGTTGGCAAACGTTATGCATGCACATGTCCACATGACTACAATTGGGAACGAAGTGTTAGTTTTCGTCTTACAAAAGTACTGCTTATACAACGCCAAGTTTTGCGAACAAGCCCTAAAATTTGTCGCACTTCGCTTCCAATGTGTCATAAACTCTCGTTAGCTCGCTTGACGAGACGTTAGCGCTTTGAGGTAAGATATTTCAACACCACCTAGCTCAATGAGTCGAAATACTAACTCGAGGGCATGCTCCTGACCACGATGACTGTTAGTATATAGAAGGTACGCGACGTGTAAACGTTTGTTGACCTCCTGTAATGCTGGCGTCCATATGCAGAACTAACACTAGAACAAAGTACAGCTAGTAGCCGAGAAGTTCTGGGCGACGCGAGTGTGCTATAATGTAAATGGAGCTGTTCTAGACAGAGCCTAGAAGACGACAAAAGCGGAAATTCCGAGATTACGTCGCTGGACTGCCATTCGTTGCGCCACCATGGGTGTCGCACGAGGCAGCCTCTGCCTTCAGCCCTATGAGTAAGAAAAAGATAACGCTGCCTTCTGCCTATGCGCGCGTGTGTGCCACGGATTCAATAAGGTTCTACCAGTTCTAGTATACTCTACTCTACTGAGCGTCGAGGTTGCTTAGGTAGGGAAAACAGCACGTACATCGCGCGTTGGCCCCCTCAATGATTCTAACTGGTCACCAGCGGACTCTGAGTTTGTTGAAGCGTTCCGGTGCCGAGCTTTTGCACAGAGTTTCGTATTTGAGTGAAAAAAAGAAAAAAACGTCAGGGTTTCCTCGCGCTGCAGGGTTTTAGACAACGACCTGTCCTTAGTTTTATCTAGTGATATGACATCGTCTTCTCCGGGCCTACAAACTAACCGGTGATAACAACCACCAAGCTTCGCTAATTAAGAAGTTAATTAAACAATTTGAACTAACCAGCTAGGTAATTACCACACTCTTGAGACTTCCTGCCGTCCGCCACAGCTGTCAGTTTCCTTCTGCAGAGGTTTTTTTCTCGAAGAGCTTATTTTTAAGAATGTCTGAACTTGCTTAATATGTAAGAAAAAAAAGTCTGAAAGTTCGCTGAAGCACCTTGTATTTCATATCTCAGGTTATTTATGCCCGCGATACACACTTTATATATATCGCGAAATCGCGCACTGATATTTTAGTAAAGCTAAGGGCTGTGGCTTACTTTCTTTTAAAAAGCTTTTCAAGTGATAGCATGCGCATGGGTCGCTGATCGTTTAGTTACAGTGACTGCTCTCTGCCTACGAAATTTAATGAAAAACTTCTTTAAATGATCTGCACAATAACAATGTTAGGACGCTTGAGCTTCGCCTTCAATATTGAGAACGCTATAGAGTATACGGGCCCCGTTCACATGGTTTCTCTAAGAAGTAAATCTTATTGTAAAATTATTGAAGCACCATTGTTCAATGTTGACATATTGTATTGAAGAGCCTACTGAAGGTTCAATGAGTTCATCGTTGACTGCTCCCAATTTGTTGCTGTCACATTCATTGCTTCGCCCTCGCGGCAAAACTTTCTTTTTGATAACGCTAACAAAGCGCCTTGAGAGCACGTTGAGGAATCCTGGCAGATGAGATTATGGGAGTCCCCCCATCCCGGACGTTTTCTTGAGATCAGCTTCGCGAAGAGATTTAACAGAAAATTGGGGCAGAGCTGCGCACTACTGGTGCGAAGACTGTGGAAACAGTGGAGCTGGTGCCCTTGTCCTCCTCCTTTTCCTCATCCCCACCTCACTTCCATTTCTCACTCCCTTTCTATACTACACGTAGCAATGCTATGCTTTATTTCTCTCTATTTCATTTTCTCTATTCATTGCGTCTTTCTCTCTTGCTTTTTCTCTCTGTGTTTTCCTTTCTGTCTTTCATTCTTTCTATCTTTCTATCAATTTCTCGTCCTCTCGCCCGCAGCAAAGTAATCCAATGGTTACCATCAATGCTTTCTGCTACCATGCCTGGATAGCCGCATGGTTACAACGCTCACCTTCGGACAGTGGGTACCCGGGTTTGAATCTCGCCACGACAAAAATTTTCATTTCGTTTTCTTTTCATTGTCCTCCTCCTTTCCACTTCGGTAAGCAGGGTTCTCGCTCAAAGCTCGCCTCTCTGCTCCTCGCCTCCGCGCACGTTGATTTACTAGGTTTTACTTTGTACTACCCCAGGCCCGATCCTACTTATCTACCACTCTTCATTACTCTCCTTCGCTGTGCCCTCTCCCTCGACTGTCTTCGCTTACTCTCGATGCTTCTGGACTCGGTATTGGGGCTCGCCCAATGTCTGCGGTGCATATCTGGCAGAGTATTTTCGGACCCAACGCGGAGTTATCCCAAGCTTACATAGCTCCGCTGTTAAAATGTCTTGTACATTGTCTCAAACAGGTAAACAAGCTGGTCACTAGCAGACATACGACGGCTTCTAGACTTTATTTATTTATTTATTTATTTATTTATTTATTTATTTATTTATTTATTTATTAAATGTACTTTCAAGGCCCGAAGGCACTACAGAAAGGAGTGGTGTGAACAATCGTAATCGTAAGTGCAGTTAAAAAAAAAATTAAAAGAAAAAAAAAATTTACAGGGCATCATGTACGGCGAGCTTGAAGTCTGTTTGGTCCGTTAAACAGGCGATGGAGGCGGGAAGGTGGTTCCAGGCGGCGCTTGTCCTTGGCACAAATGAATCATTATACAGTCTGGTGCGACATGATGGTATAGGTGTGTTACGCGTGTTCTCTTCCTACTGAGAACTTGGTACCTGGTTACGAGAATGGCACTGAGGAATAGGGTCGTAGTAGAAGTTATACAAAGGTTGCAACAATGCATAATATACAAGCAAAAATTTCTGTCTACTCGTTTGGTTTCTCCTTTCTTTATACACATCCACATAACCCGCCGTGGTAGCCTAGGACGTAAGCTGTCGCGTGCAGAGCTAGATGGCGCAGCCTCAATTCCCGACTTCGGCGACAGCATTTTGAAGGGTCTGAAATGCCAAGAACAACCGCGTGTTTAGGCTTATGTTCCCGTTGAGGAACCCCACGTCGTCTAAATTGAGCCGGAGTCTCCCACTATGGCATAACTTATGATATTGTGCTGTTGCATTGTAAAGCCCCAGCAATTAATTATTAAGCAGTCACATTGCCGCATGGCAATATGGCCTTTCTATGTATTGCGGCAAAAAACTGCTGGCACTCAATGCGAGTAGAGGGTTCCACTACAGGCTTGAACTACAGTGTAGAGAAAAAGATGTCCACCCATAAAAACAAGGCCAGTATTAGTTTATGGTGAGGCATACACCGGAAAAAAAAAACTTGTGGTCGACGCGAAAATATTCATGATGAAATAAAAATAAAATATTCGTTTAATATTACGATATTAAAACCCAGCACTCTACCCGCCACAACCAGGCTGTAATTTATTCTGTTTGCTTTGTCAGTCTTGCAAAGATTATGACGTTTGTTTTGTGTTGTTTATATTCGATCCCGTGTGATTCGTTATCCAGAATGAGCGATGACTTACGCTGAATTTTCCGCAACTACGAGCATTAAAGTACCCTGAAGCGTTGGCGCGAAAAATGCTCTTCACAAGGTATGTGGGCTTTGTCAGGCAGCACGTGTTGAACCTCCCCCACTGAAGTGGTAATATGTGCTGTATATTATGTTCTGTATGAAGAAATGTTTGGGCAGTGATCAACCAAACCTTTACAGGCGCACGCTCTAAAAGCGCTAAAATTGTTTTGATAAGAGAAGAAGATTGCTGGCTATTACTAAGGAATAAAAATTTTATGCTTATATTCCAATGAGTCACATATTATATGTGTGTTCTGAAGTATATGATGTGTCGACTGTCATGTACACATTTCCAGAGTTATCCCCATAATGGCCAGACGTATTGACGGCTATGTATTGCCGATTCGATTCTATGATAACCAGAGAGATTATTACAGTCATTATAAATTACGTTTCGGACATTTTAATTTATGTTGTGACGGTATGTTTTAATATGTGTTTGAGCATGTTTTGACATATGTGTGCTCGTGTGTGTTTATTTTCTGTGTACAGCTGTTAGTATGTTATTTCTTAAGTTTTATGCTCGATCTACTCAAGAGCTAAGGAGTAGCCGGTGCCTCGTTTGTGCGCCAACATCTCATTTTTCATCATATCAATAAAAACATCTTGTGTGTGAGAATGAAACCTAATAAAATGAAGTCATTTGATGCTTCGCGGCAGGGGGAGGTTATACTGTGTCGCGTCGCCTCGGAAAAATCGCTTCCAACTCCACTCCTTGCTCGAGGAGTGGAGTTAGAACCACTCATCAACCACGTTTATTGAAGTTCACAAACATCGATTTGCGTGAGAAAGTTTGGCAGAGAATAATATTTTTCACTGCAGTGACTTTATTCCAAGAACTACAACCGAAGAGATGATAAGTTTTCAGGTGCTGGACACACTCGTAATGCTTGAAGCTGAAGATTATTCGCATGCCGTGGTGTTAACTCTATAAGCTGGTACAGCACACTTTCGTCCGTATTGAGTTACGCACTCCTCTGTTGCAGTGAAGTTGGCTGAACCTTCGCGCGCTAAAATGATGCACAAATCTGTGGAAAAGATGGTGGAAAGAAAGATGTCAAGAAAATCAAGCGAGCCATTCGGAAATATAAATTGACAGTTGAAAATTCGCGCACCTTTTACTTTGCATGCTATACCTGATCTTCTCATGATCAGTCACTGCACTGCCGATTTAAAGAAAATATTTATTGAATGGAACTTATTTATTTATTGAAGGAAACGCTCTTCAAGAATAATTGTATCGTGGTTAAGAGTAGTTGTACGTTTAACATAGCCTTTGATAAGGTTCTGCCTTGGCCATCATTACTAGACTGAACGCATAATAGCTCTGAACAACGGCATTCCTTTTTATTGTTGGAAATGGTAGTGATAATTCATATAAAAGTACGTAGAAAAGAACGCAGAGAAAAAGGAAAAGGCGCAGCCTAGCACAACACTGCAATCTGACTGGAACGATGGGTAGGTGGTCACTGTTACATAAATCTGGTGATGTACCTACATTACCCCGAGAAACACCGTCCGATATTGTTAACATCCATCACAGTAAAAATCTTAGACGATATGGTACGCTCAGACGTCATTGAATTCCTTGAGTATTATTCCTATTTAGTGCAGCATGGATTGTGTAATGCAGTTTGGTGTCAAACGCAGTCTCTGTGGTTCACTAACGACCTATTTATTAATGCAGATTTTGAATTTGATACTGACTGCATAACTTGGATTTCGATAAAGAATTTGACTCCGTCTAACATGAACTACTTATTTTCCAGCTTAATCAGCTGAACATTCACCCCAGTGTACATGCATGGATTAAGGCATTTCTGTACCCGTAGGTATTATGGTACAGCTAACAATTTTAGTTCACCTAATTCCGTCTGGTGGGCCACAAGGGTCCATGGAATGTACTTGACAATCTCTATATCGGCGCCCTCGGGAAAAATGCCGCGCCATGGGTCGCAATCTTGCCGCTCTTCTAACCGGTGAATTGTGCCAATGTTTTCCCATTGAGACTTTACCTCGCGCGACATTTGAATGGACGATGAGTTTTACAGAGATGTTTACTTGTAAAGGTGATGGAGAAACATTCGTTAAAGGACCCTCTGTGTTGTCCAAGTACAAAAGAAGTTCTTAAAGGGTGAACTGGTGCATGTCTATGTAAGGAAGAGTCTATAACTCATACCGTGGTTGACTCGTGGTAATTGCTGCGTATGAAGCAGCCACAACTTTAGGCCTCGTACCATTATATTGCTCTATTGACTGTTCGGGAATGCGTTCGCTTCCTTGCGACCACCATGCCGTTCTCGCATTGGGTGCAGTCGTGACAGCTACCGCGCAAATGTGTAAGGAGTAACTTCATGTTTCGTTCACAAATGGATGTACTTTCGTAGCAAGGCAGAGGCCTGCTGGTGTCGGGCCTTCGTTTTTTGTGTTTTTTTGTTATTGTGCCCGCAGAGACAACAAATTTTACGGCCGTATGATTGATTAGATTGCTAATCTTACGCTCGTTGTTGCGGCTTATCACCGCAACCACTGTGAATACAAGAGATATTTCGTTGGGTGCCCACAGCAGCTCTGCAGACGCACACTGCCAACCATTCCTAATGGCAGACTGCATCCACAGAGCTGTTTCGGACGCTGAGCTAAATCTGTCAATGACTCCACACACTCGCAGCTGCGCATTCAACGATATCTGGCGCCATGATGTGGTGGCACACGCCTAGTTAAACCAGTCTCCCTCTTACCACCCTAGTGGTGGTAAGAGGTTTGTGTGTGTGAAGTCTGATCAGATTAAAATGAAATAACATAAGTGAGTGCGCGCTACCATATAGTTGTGCCGGCAAACTTGTCTGTTATCAAATTCGTTTTGTTCTGTTGTTTGATCCGTGTCCTACCTATCTATGTGGCTCCTAGTTGCTGGTGATATAACTGAGGTTGTCCAAACACGAAAATGCCTTAGAAATCTTCGGTACATAACGTTGCTGTACAATACAACAGCGCTGCTCAAGAGCACTAAACATTTTTGTTGTACACAAATGGTGCCCACAAGGAATGAATATGAGCGCTACATCCCTAGAAAAAAGACGGGCAATACAGTTGTTATCAGAGCTAGTTTCTGTAGATGTGTCGGTTACCATCGGAGAAAAGTCCTTGTTTTCTTGGCGAAGCAGCTGTGGGACTTTGGGATTTTGGGACTTTAATCACTGAACACGTATCACCGTCGGCATAAAGGAGGAGGTAGGGCTCATCTGAAAGTACAACAGAAATATGAATGCTTGGATATTGAAAAACTCGAATGCTTCAGTATAATGCATTTGCATTAGCTTCTTGAGATGGCCTGGTTGGTACATAGTGATTTCGAACAAAACAGCACTAGAACAAAGCGAAGACGAGAGGATA
Organism: Rhipicephalus appendiculatus; assembly: GCA_030522465.1. Taxonomy (NCBI): domain Eukaryota; kingdom Metazoa; phylum Arthropoda; class Arachnida; order Ixodida; family Ixodidae; genus Rhipicephalus; species Rhipicephalus appendiculatus. Next base: position 37,235 of record JALIZH010027251.1, read on the forward strand.
CAAACACAGCGCTAACTACAATATTTTATTGCGTTTGCACGTCAATAAATGCAGAAAAAAAAACACAATCAGGGTACATATCAGGGAACAATATATCGTATATAATGCTAGTTCATAGTTTTGATAGGTGCATAATTTCAATTTTGCGGAGCTATAGCGGAGCTACTCTGGCTCAACATATTCTACTCTTTGGGATGCAGATGGCCTCAAAGATGTCGCACTGGTGTTCTGCGTAAGTGCCTAGATTCTAACAATATTTAAAAACTTGCTTGCAATCACAGTTCTTAGAGTGGTCCTCAAGATGACATGCTCAGCCTCACGGACCCTTTAAGCGAGTATGCATGTGCTCCCAATCGTTCATTGATACATCGGCCATCTTGGCCGATGTAGCGCCGGCCACAACTGAGGGAAATCCTATGTGGAATACTGCTTCCGCATCCCACTAATTGTTGCGCGTGATTTTTTTTTTGCAGTGCATTTTTTGTTCGTCATAAATCCTCTTGCAAAGGCTAGGAGTTTGTGACGTGCGCTGAAGACCAAAATTGCCGTTGGTGGCTGCTTCGCGCTAAATGGGTTATTTACGACCCCGCCAAGCGGCAAACATTTCAGGTTGGCGCCATGGCTACTTTCAGGCGACTTTTTAACTTCTGTTTTGGCCATTTTTTTTCTTAATGTTTACATTAATTACACCGTTTCTAAGCTTTTGAGTCGTATCAGCTGACGCACACGGCGTCCTTCTCCCCACTAGCAGGCTTGTGCGCATCGAGACAACCCAAAGCAACATGCGGCGTGCTTTCAAATCCGGAGTGGCGAACTTGCGCGCATGTTTGCAAACGTGTACCTGGTACTCTGCCCACGCTGCCCGCCATGTATGTTGATCCTACGCGCAAGTACCTAATTTTGATGTACAGCGCATGGTCTAGTGTGAGCTCGAGAAAAACAGATGTCCACAACAAAATGAAGCTAGGCTGTATCTCCAACCAGATTACGTTATCTGAAGATGGACTGGTATTATTTAAACTCTATTAACCAAATTCTGTGCGGCATCAAACAAACAAAAAAAAAACGTATTCATTGTTTAATGTTCCTTCTTGCTTGTTGGTTTGAATGTTCCGATATCACTCTGTATCTGGCAAGAACTATATCTACTTTACATAAACTATAAACAAGTGTACAGAATATACAATATGATTAATAATTCATTTAGTGGCAATGTATTTGTGGGTTGAAGACCAAACGAGAGTGAAAAAAAAACTTTACATGCGCGTATTTTTATCGTTTTGCTTATTCAAAATGTAATTATTTACTGTACAATAATCGAAAATGCACTGATAATATCGCTTCTGTTCTATTTGGCTACAAATTTGGCGATAAAATTAGAGACCATGGCTACTTTGGCTACTTCTAGCTTGACTTCTCGCTCCTTTCCAATTCACCCTACGGCAACACTGCTGAAGACGATGTTTACTGCGGATTTTTGAGCCACTTTTTTAAGGTTATCTGACACTTCATGAACGTACGGAATGACGACATACTTCCGTGGGGTTCCTCTTCTTTCTTTTTTTTGCTATTTTAAGGCTGTCATCATTTGATCAGCAATATTTGAAAGCAAAGTCAAAGGAAACTGTGCTTCAAGTAGCCCCTGCAATCGCACTTGAAAACTTGCACTCATTTTGGGGTTACAATTACGGGCGTTAATTTTCGGACTCATTTGAAAAACCATATATGAGCTTTCACGCCATATTTCACGTCATGTTACCACGTCGGCTGTTCAACATACGAAGCTGAAAGGATTCAGTGATATAATGGCGGCAGTGCAGTACCTAGAAATGTCTATCAACGTGTCGCGCATAGTGTTTCAAACGAGTGCACCAGGAAAAAAACTTACAGAAACAGGTACGTCTCCATATTCTTACTAACTGATATACCATGGTATGTGGACGTGTCAGCTATTTCGACTGGCAGGTCACCTCACATTACCATATGACGTGAGCACTTGGCTATCTGACCTTGCTACTAAAGGTTGTTATGAAGTACTTTAAGTACGTCGCACCACGTGATCACTTGGTACTGTGCTCGAATTGGGCCTAGGTAATTTTGAAGGTGAGCCATAACACTTTTGATAATGGGTAACACAATTTTTGAATTTGGCACCATAGCCCACGTGGCGTCATCGCTTAACCCTTTCAGACGCCACCTATGAAGAACTGTCTGTAAATTGGTCAAAATAATACAACGTTATTTCAAGGCACTCGGTATACTATTGCAACAAAAATAATGTCATAATATGTTCATTTATGTGTGTTATAGTAACTTATTCTAATTAGGTTTTAATTAAATATCTGTTTATCCTGAAGTCATCCATGCTCTATTTTGGCATAAATAGAATGAAATCTTGAACTAGGAAATATAGTACGAATTCATTTTTCGTTATGGCCATTTAGAGCATAGAAAAAGTATACTTTTAACATGGCTCGCAGGACGCGGCTCATCGAACGACTCGTCGAACAGGGTAGTGCCTTCAGAAAATGTGATCATACGCAACAGTACGCTGCGAAATCAAGTTAAATCAAGACAAATTATTATGCAGCAGGTTCAATCTATCCGAAGCTCAATATATCTCGCTCTCTCAGCCCCTAGTTGATACAAGGAGCAAAAACAAATCATGTACACAATTGTGTACATAGCGTCTCAAAGGGTTAATTATCTTAGTTGTTTTGCCCTGGGATGCTAACGCAGGCGCTCGCCGCATAAAAAGCCGGACACTCTGTTTCATGGGGCGTAACCTGGTTTCGCATTAAAAAAGAAGCCGGTAGAGAAGTGCACCACCGCTGTTTGCGTTTTCCGCATCTCTAACCTGCGTTCTCTATCCTGATTGGACACCCTTTCTTAGCCCCGCACACATTGCCGCGAGAAGCTAGGGACATCACGCCGAATGGCACTTATGGTGTTATGCTGCCTGGAGAGACCGCCGGTGTTGTTGCTTTCATCATAACGACACTGTTTGTAATACCATAAAGTGCTGCGTCATTAGACAAAATACTCATATCTGTGGCGCTACCAAGAGACCCATTATTTATAAGATGCCCGCCATGCTTAACCTCTCCATGTTATTTTACTGGAGCTCCACATCTCTGTTTGTGCACGGCTGCTCTAGACGTAAATGAGCGCGCGCTCATTTTAAAGGGGTCCTGCAACACTTTTACAAGTAGCTTTGGAATTGATTAAGTAATTGACATTATTGTCTCGCGAACCTACCGCCGCAAAAGTATTTAGAATCCATGCAGTACGAGCGGAGTTACAAATATTTGTCGCACGCTGCAATTGCTTTCTCTCTCCTCTCGTCCCGACGAAAGCAGTGGAAGCTAAGCAGGGAGGGATGGCACGACGGAAGAAAGTACGTCGCGCGCGCCTCATGACCTTGATCGCTTTTTCTCCTTCTCTTTTAGGGAGCGAAGATCCATAGGCTCGCTCCTCGTCGTCGCCGTCGAAGCTCCCGTCAATATAGATGCGGCCCCGGCGCACAAAGACAATGAAATGCCGCGCACGCCAAACGCCGAGCGGTTTGGTTCTAGCGCATAAAAAATTCGTAGTTAAAATAAAAGAAATAAGTTCTCTGCACAACTGGTTATAATGTAGCTTGAAAGGGTTGAAGTTTGGGCAAGTTGGTCTGGATTCATTGCGAAATGTTAACAAAGAGCGCTGTCGGGCAAAGAGCGCTGTCAGCGCTCTTTGTCTCGTCCCTTCCTAAACGTTCTATTCGCTGTTAACTTTTCGAAATGGTTATAATGGTCGTCCTCACTTTAACCACCTTTATCGTGGATTAAGAAGTGAGAACCATCATTCTAGCGCACTGCGGGCGCTTTCTCGAAGGTAGTGGTAGACGCTCTTCCCACCGGGCGCCGGCGCAATAAAACAAAAAGAAAGAAAACAAAAAAAGGCGCACGCGCCGTTCGGCGCGCAGCGCAGAAACAGTTCGAGTTAATAAACGACAGTACTATTCCGCGAAAACCATGTTTGTGCATATATAAAAGACGTACATAGTCGTTTAGGTCGCATTTCTAGGGAGCTTCGCTCATCGGTTGTATTCGTACACGGAAGAACTGGTAGTTTTTTTTTTTCGAACGCACGGCTTTTTTGAGTGCAATTGCTTGCGCACGCGCGGAAACGTCGCGGCCTCTCGCGGTAGCCCCAGTATTTCCCGAGCGCGCCATGCTCAAATCAGCCAATGGCGTGATACCTGGGCCTGTGACGCAATGATTTGTGAGTATATAGCAACATTCGTCGAGAGAAGAGAACGCAATTTTTAGGTGACTGAGGTTTTATTGTAAATTCCGGGCCGCGCGCAGCTATAATATTTGGCTCGTGTGTCCTCGGGAGCCTGAACTACTGATCGGCAGCGTTTTCTGACCATGCTCAAAAAGTGTTGCAGGGCCCCTTCAAGATAACGTGCGCTCAAATCATGATCGAGATTGGCCACCTCATTACCTTAGCCTGAAGCGCGCACGCACGCACACACACACACACACACACACACACACACACACACACACACACACACACACACACACACACACACACACACACACACACACACACACACAAATATATATATATATATATATATATACATATATATATATATATATATATATATATATATATATATATATATATATATATATATAGTGTGTGATGACAAACAACAACACCGGGTTTCGGGCGCGCGGGGAGCTAGGGCGAGGTAGAGAAAGACGACGATTCAGAATAAGAACAGCCGGCCCGCAGCAACGGCGTTGTCTCTTTGTTCTCTCTTCTTCACTACAATGGCGCAGTCGCCGAAAGGCTTTGGCGAACCCCAACTGTTACCTTGATGTGCCACGTCTCCCTGGGGAACGCCGTGCCCTTTCCTCGCCGATGGAACCCCCAAGGCGATCGCCGCGGCAAGTATCGAATCCAGCACCAGCGGACGGCGTCCAGGCCTCCATTATGGTTCCTTGAAACTTGTCCGGCGACGCGATACTTCGCGCCAACCAGGCGCACGGGCTCCTCTCGCCTAGGGACGGCGTACATGCCTCCTCGGTACCTGTAAACTTTTCGGCGCTTCAAGCACCGTCCGTGGACGGCGTCCAGGCCTCCTCGGCGGCGCAACCTCGCTTCATCGACGCCGCTATACCACTTCACGACACAACACACGGGTTCCGCTTGCCTAGAAACTTCATTGACGCTCCCTACGGCATGGATCCCGTGTCCATGACTCTGACCAAATCTGGGTTACCAAGGGACGCTGTCCACGTGTCCTTGGCCATGCATTCTACCACCATGAGTACCGGAGTCGTTGTATCGTCCGCAGATGCCGGCTTTGGCTCTTCACGCGGAACACCCGACAGCGCCGCGAAGCTGCTGCATACCATCGCTCAACTCCGCGTCACGACCAACGACGTGATAGCGTCGAGCTCCAAGGTGTCTCCTGCTTTTTTTGCCAACATTGTGCGCAATAAATGCCATGTTGGCTGCGGCCGCCTCGCAAAAACTTGAGGCCAGCTCGCCCGACAACCGCCGCGGGCTCCGGCTTTCTCTCACGGAGCTCTCACAGCAACTGAGCTGCTTGGCGTCGGCAACCACTGAATTTTTGTCTGCCGTCTCCCCATCGCCGGCTGTTTGGACAGTGCCAGTGTTCCGCGGCTTCCAGGACGACGTTTTCCTGGGGGTCGACGCGATTAACTCTGTGGGCACCCGCCGTGCCTGGCCAAATCATCGGAAATGGCTGGTGGCCATCGACCACCTTCGCGGTGCAGCCAAGGCGTGGCACGGCTACGAAGGCGTCCAACAAAAATCCTGGCCTGAATGGTGTGCCCGACTAACTACCGTTTTTGGGCCACTTTCACACGCCTGCAGCCCCTTCCCCTACCGATCCACTCTGCACCGCTCAGGCGAGCTGTGAGACACAGAACCTCGACGGTATAGCTCGGGCCCCTACCATTCTGCCCTCCCTCGGTGACCAAGATCAAGGGCAACGTCACGATGGTGTAGCTGCCCCCTGCACCAACGTCCCCATTATCGGAATTCGAGCTTCTGATGAGCCCTGGCCCGATGGTGTAGTGTCCTGCTGCTCCTTCGCAGCAAGCTTCGCGGAACGTCCCGCGACAGGCACCGACATAGACGCGGACAGAACGCGCAAGGCGGGCTTCGCGGTCCAGACCTCAGACTCCGCGTCTGGACCCAACTCACGATTTGCCTTAACAGAAACCAAAACCGCCACTGAGCAACCGACGCCGATGCCGTCGACGCGAGGCTCATCATCACTTGAACACGGGGAGAGTCCGGCTCCTTTAATCCTTGAGACGCGTGCTGTCCAGAAGCCGAACGAGTCCATGAGAGCAGATGGTCACCTTGCGCGTAGTGGGAACCAAACTGCAGACACACGGGGACTGACAGTACAGCCCGTGTGCGCTGGTGGCTTCATTGATGGCTTCGGAAGCCATATCTCCACATCCACGACTCTTACTACGACGGTTACACCATCTCTCAGACGGCCACCAGAGTGCTCGGCAGCTCGGCAGGACAAGTCGCGGCGAACACAAGACCGACCACCACAGCATAGTCAATGCCGTCCGCCAGAATAATGTTTGGTACCTCGTCAACCACTGCGTCGCCGAGATTGGCCACAGCGATGCACCATGTGTCATCCTCCAGATCCACTTGTGGCACATCATCTAACCGACTCGCAGCGTGGCCGGGACAAACCACAGCGATGTAGTCAGTGCCGACCACCAGAGACACTTTTTGCACACCACCAAACCATGTTTCAGCGTGTTTGGGGCCGACCGCCACGATGCACCCAGCCCCGCCCACCAGAAACAATGTCGGCAGCTCCGCGCGCTCGCAGTCATGGCCGAGTGTGATGACGAACAACAACACCGGGCTTCGGGCGCGCGGGGAGCTAGGGCGAGGTAGAGAAAGACGACGATTCAGAATAAGAACAGCCGGCCCGCAGCAAGAGCGTTGTCTCTTTGTTCTCTCTTCTTGACTACAATATATATATATATATATATATATATATATCCTTTCCGCAAGCACGCTAGAACATGCAAGGTCAATAAAGTTTGTTATATTTTTTCAGATCTGATGAACAAACCTATACTAGCTGATTAATCCGGGAAAGAATTGAACAGTTTTAAACAATATAATGTAATATCTATGTAAGCCTGGTTTAGGGTACATGGAAACGCTATATAATGATCATGAAAGGATAGTAAATTCTGAGCCTTAAGAAATTTGTTAAGAGTGTGAATCATTCAACGAACACAGCAGAATAATAGCGGTATTGTCTACGATAGATGAGCTAAGCATTATTTAAAGCGATTCGCTTGAGGATACGATATTTTGGGTTTGTGGGCATCCTGGACTTGAATAAGACATTATGCACATCAATTAGCGGTCTCAATCCCGTTATTGAGCGTTCATCGGCGCAGCTGTATGGTGAATAGGAGAAGATCCTCTGAGGACCACATCCGCCAAGGTGTTGCTGGTTGCTGTTACGTTGCCCGTAGTCGACCCAGCATGGGAATTGTGACATTGATGAACACGGTGAGAATAGAGCAAATGCTTGGGTACCACAGTATTTGTGCAAAATGTAGGGCCTAAGCAATGCCATAGATGCGATCACTGCTACTCTGAAGGGTAGTGCATATGCGATATGCGCGTCAGAGAAGGGTTCATTCATTGAAATCCGCCTAATGCTGCATCACACGGAGGCTGGTACTCAGTTTCACGGCTTCACCGTGTTTCCCACCACAATAATTCTCTCAAATTTCATCCACCTCTCTTAAATATACTTTATACTTCCTCAAGGACGGAAGACCGTGTCTTCATGTGACAGTTGCTTGTCTGATGAAGCGAATGTATTTTTTTCTGGCTGTTTTTGAAAGTACGTTTTGAAACTAAACAACAAGAAACTACGATGACATGTACAGTGGCTTTTTATAAACTAGATACGCCACTTTCTATCAAAACTGTATTTGACACTCCTGCGCATGTCTCACAGATGGTACTGTGACTACGCCTAAGCTCTCAAACATGTGGTACATATTTTTGCCTCAGCCCAGGTGTCTGAGACACGTCGCTCGCACGGGCCCGCTGACCTTTCGCTTGCGGCCTGCGGCTTACACATGACAGTCTTTTTTAGGAGCGAAGCTCCATAGGCTCTCACGATGTCCGTTGACGCGACCGTCGTAGCGTCCCGTCGGACCAAAACAGAGGTGCGTTCATATCGCGCATAGAGCGTTCATAGCACGCACATAGAACGTTCGTAGCGCGCAAAAATAGACCGTACTCTGACTGTCCGTCCCCCCGGCCGTGCATCCGTCCGTCCGTGCGTCCGTCCATCCGTGCACCCGACCGTGCGTCCGTGCGTCCATCCGTGCGTGCGTCGGTCCATCCATGGAAGGATGGACGGACGGACATACGGATTTCATAAACATTCTTTATATCGTTTATCAGTTCGTCAATGGAGCTTCGCTCCATTATCAGCATTCAATTCGTGGATCTGCAGCAATTTTTCCATATTTCTTTTATAACTTTGTCAATGTCCTAAATATTGCTAAATGATGCTCGCATTGTTTTCTCACCTATCGTCGTTAAAAAATTGAAGGACACTTTGTACATTCTAAAGTGTGTTCGGCGAAAGCGTGTGGCCGTTCCACTGACTATGCCATGTCTTTTTTTTTTCTTTTTACACTCTCAGTGGGATAACAAACAAAGCGAATGTGTGCGTGTTTTCTTTTTTTAATTTTTTACCGCGAGTCGCAGCGAGACGCGAGACTGATCTTCCTCCGTTCGCATGCGTTAGTATTTTCTCGCGCTTTGTGCATTGTGCAAACGCCATACCGTTCCAGCGCTTAAATTGACGGGCCCTTTGTAAATTCGAAGCTGTATTCCGTGAACGCCTGTGTCAATTGAGACGGCGTCGGTCAGAGTGATTGCAAACGCTGGGCACAGCGAAGCTAAGCAAGCAAAGAGCGAGCGCTGTAGAGTCCGACGCGACCGGCGTCCGTTTGCGCATCCCGGCGGCCACCTGGCTCCGTGCCAGAGCTCGGATGGACGGGACGGACGGACAGACAGACAGACGGACGGACGGACGGGCGGACACCGGACGGACGGACAGACGGACGGACGGACACCGGACGGACGGACAGACGGACGGACGGACGGACGGACGGACGGACACCAGACGGACGGACGGGCACCGGACGGACGGACGGACACCGGAGGCCGGACGGACACCGGACGGATGGACACCGGACGGACACCGGACGGACGTGAGCATGAGACATTAAAGGCTTTCGCCTTAAAACGTTTTGTGCGGGTAAGGTACAGAAACGTGACTCGTGTTAAGCATTTCTTTAGTGAGGCGCCCCATGTGATCATCTTGTGTTGAAACATAATCGCGAAACAAAAGCGACACTTCAGGATCGGCCGTCCAGATTTTAGTCATTGTGTAGATCGGTATTTATATGCGTCGCAAAACCGGGCGCCCAATCCACTTAGAAATGACCAATATATGTGATATGGGAGAGGCCTTGTTTGAAATGGCTACGTTAGCTGACTTTTTTGTTCAAATTGCCCCGCTTCCTACGTCACTGCACCGGATCTTTGCGGGACTGAATTTCGTGACTGCAGTCCGGTAGCTGATGTGAGAGTTTGAGAACCCTGCCTTAGCCGATCGCCGCCTAAAGGCTAGGGCAATGATCCTTTGGTAGTGCGAGATAAAAAGTAGCGCAGCGCTACAGGTGTAGCGTGATGTGCTGGCAGTAACATCATAGTCATGAATTTTCCATGTCACGCGGAATATTGGGGAAACATTTATGCAGATAGGAATACTGGAACTGCGTGTAGTGACACCGAAGTCATAGGCAGAATTTTTTTTTCAGGGGGGGGGGGGGGGGGGGGCTCCTCGATCTGAAGCATGAACCGGTCAGGCGGATGTGGTTGAGTGTCATATTGTGCTATGTGTGCTATTGAAAGAAAAACAGAAATGACGGGGAGGGGTGCCACAGGGCCCGGTGTTCCACCCCCCTTGCTAGGCCACTAAGTGCGAAACGGTCACTTTTGACCGCAATAGGGCCTGATCCGGATCGAATTTGTGTTATTGCGATAGCAATTATATGGACACTCTCGGCCGATTTTCGCCGTCGCCGTCGGTCGACGCCGTCATGTCCCGGATATGTATATGTACGTGTATATATAAAAAAAAGGCATAAAGAAAAATGAAGGAGTAGAAAAAAAATCCAAACCACCTGACCGGAGATTCGAACCACCGACCCCTCGCTCCGCAGCCTGCTGCGCTAGCCAACACAGCCACACGCCATGCTCGTGCGAGCGACATAACGGCGAGCTATTCATATGCACCATTTGCCGCTCGCGGTACGCAGATCTCGGAACAACTTGAGCGTGCTTTCTATCACGCAATGCTTTTACAGTTTCTTTCAAATTGAAAACTGCCCTTGAGATGCGCACAAAAAAGTGGCTCCCTTCTGTACCACTCATGATGTAGAAGGAAAAAGAAGAACACCGGGCACACTTGGCGTCAGACGCGCCGCGTGGCAGGAGACGCAGAGGGGTAATTCCACGTGCCGCAGTTTAAAAGAAAAAGAAGTATCAAACAGCGTCGAAAAGTCATATGATCATACAATCAATCCTTGGTCAATCCCCCTGAGTTGGTATGAGCCATGTCAGAGGCCGTTAGGGCATTCCAAAAGGCCGGGTAGCCCGTCAGGTAGTTAATATTCTGAAAGGCGCCAAAAATAGTCGCAGCTCCACACACTCCATCTTATTGTTCCCTGCCCACGTCGGGGCGATCGAGGGGGTTCCTCTGAACCCCAACGAGTCGGCCCACGAGGCTGCGCGTGGCTTTACCGACCGCGCTACCCTCCTCGGATCGGACGACTTCCCCGCCGGACACAGGGACGCTCCTAGCACTTACAATGAAATTACTAAATTCGTTTATTTAGAGCGAAGGGTCTTCCCCCCGCCTCATTCCAAGCTAAGCAGGCAGCAGGCGGTCACGCTAAGACTCCTGCAAACAAACTCCTACCCAAATCCGGTGACTCTCAATAGCTTATATCCGGACATTTACCCGAATAGCTCTTGCGCAGCCTGTGGCGAGGCTGCTACGTTGTCTCATATGCTCTGGGAGTGCGGGTCGTTGGGCCCGAAGTTCACCAAGGAAGAGTGGGACGCACTCCTGCGAAGTCCCAAGTATGAAGACCAAATCCTGGCCGCTCAGCGTGCCCGTGATCAGGCCGGCAAGCTAGACCTGTCGGTCCCATCGTGGGATTAGCCAGGTGCGCGTTTCATCGCGTTTTGCTGGACCCAATAAACGTTGATTCACTCACTCACTGTCAGAGGCAACAACAACAGCGTCGGCTTCTGCATTGTGGACACTCGCAGCTCGTCGCTCAAATACAAACACGTAACAACTGCGACAGTTGTTAGGTCACGCTTGTCCTTTGTATACATATGCGTCTTTTTCGAGCGTCCTTTGTGCTGCGGGGGGCGCGTTGCAAGTATCGAGCATCTTGTCGTTCTTCGTGTGACAAACTAAATTCTTGCTATCGCATTCATTGCTTCGCCCTAGTGGCGAAACTGGGACTTTTTTTTCGTGATTGAATAACTTACCAAAACTGAAAAGAGAGGCATCATAGTTGAAATATTTGGTTCTAATCGAGCTAAATCGCAATCAGCAATGGTCCGTGTAACGTCGGTACTACACATTTACGAACTCGCGACACCGTGCATCGCAGAGTAACAGGCGCTAACCATTGTGTTACAGTTAAACATACAAAATCGTATGTATTTTGCCGCATTGTCTCTTAGAGTGGTGACATTAGTCAAGTTATTCTGGAAGGATATATTGAAGAAAGGCAAGCCAGCAAGTGGCAAGTGGGTGAACATAACGTTGCGTACGTCAGCAGTTTTGAGAATGGCGGTGTTGCGCGGAAATGCCCATTTGTCGCAGTGAATGAAACCAGCACCAAAGAAATGTTACTTCTGAGCATCAGAAGGCCTCCTATAAGCACATGAGAAATTGGCGGCCTTTAGGTTCATTATACCTAAGTTGTATAGTTGACAGAAAAGTATTGCGCAGATGACTAGTTGATGTTTTACTTACTCTGTCTCTCCACCACTTTAAATAAGTCAGGTGATGCGTTACTCAACGTCGCGGTGTTAGATTTTGTCCCCTTAGGAAAAACCAGGTCGGCCGTACCTTGTGTTCTATAATGCGAAAGTGAAGAAGAACAGTAGTCAGAATAGTGCTTGCTGCTTCAGGCTGGTGATGGTAATGGTGAATGTGATCAGTAAAACGTTATAATTTTCCAAGGCCATTAAATGCGTGTATTGGTATTGCGAGGGGAAGAAAATGGAATGCGCTAGCTTAATATATATTTGCACGAAAGAAGCTACGATGCTAGGGTCAATACTATTCTAGCGGATTCTTTTTTTAGAGGGGGAAAACAATATGTCTATGTCATCGTTTTTTGCAGATAGAACATAAAATGCCGCAGTAGTTTTACGTATGCGTAAATGATTTCTAGTTCATTGCATGCTCGTGATAAGGTTCTCAGCACGCATAATACAGCCTGAGTGCGTCATGAATGAGTGGTTGCTTGTCAACAGCAAATTGACTCGTTTGCCGTGGATGACATTTTGTGCTGCCAAGTATTATTCTTCTATCAGACAAACTACTCGAGAAAACGCCGGCATTCCTTAATTTTGTATATACAAGCAACAGTTCAACGTAAATTTGCAATTCTTGACAAAGCCAAGGCGCGCAGTTTGTCCTTGGCCGCAAAATGTTATGTGCCCATTGTAAAAAAAAAGCAAAGAAAGGCAGGCAGACTAATCAAATGTACTCAAAAGTACCTCACTGCTCATAACTTTACGTCGGCCAGTAGGCCAAACATTTCAGCCTTCATTAGGGAAAAACTCATTAGAGATGGAAATGCTTCAATAATTTCGGGCATGTTAGTACCAGCTGAGCTCGACTGGCGCTCCTCTAGCAAGGTATCGTTTCTCTTCTTCCTGCACCTCCTCCAAGCTGTCATACCAGATGCTTTGCTTGAAAAGATACGCATGGTTTTATGAAGTTTAGTTTATTGGTTTAAAATGTTTCTGTTGAACGTCATATTTGAGGAACGTTTCGCATAACATTTGCCTTTCGGTATAGGTCTTGCAGTAAAGTTCGCAATTTATTTGTCGTTCTTTCACAACATTAGAAGTGTTCTGTGTGGTCGCTACGCGACGTTTTACGCGTATAGAATAAAGACACACGACTTCTTAAATCGAAAATGTTCCTGTTTTATGTGGGCACTGATACTTCGCTTGCTGAAGCATAACTAGAGATTTTACTACAACGTTTTCAATTACTGGCTCTGAATCTGATGCATCAAAAACAATACAATGATGTTTTACTCGTCTCAGAACGCATAACTCCTACGGAAGTTCTAATGGAGTTTAAGCACGTTTAAATATTTTATGACTTAATCATCTTCATTCTCTGCTGTGGTCACTGCTTGAGCACTGGCGCACGTTTCCCTAACCACTACTGACCATGCAAGATTTGAACGTTCGGGGTTCGACTCTTTGTATACTCCGGAGGTTCAGTGTTTAAATCACAGCACGCCTTAAATGTTCAAGATTCGCATCCCATTGGATTAGCGAACCTATCAATCCGTCGCGCGTGCGGGTCTACGTGATAAGTAACTGTTAAGGCATTTATTTCTTCTTTATGCAAGTTAATCGTCACTTGACTCACACATGCGCTGCCGCTATTATCAATATGCCAAAGCCTCAATCATTAAACGCGTTTCTTCGTTCCTGTGCCGGTACAAAAGTACGCATTCGTCGAACGCTGGTGCGCACTTACACCCTCGGCAATGTAAAGATAGATTATAGATTAAAAGGTGAGCCTCCGGTTAGCGATCTCTTATGTTCCAATAATTTCTGGTTAACACAGGGGCCCGTCTGTCCTACGTCGAAGCGCCCGCAGCTAAAATGAACCTGTACGGCAATCAGTGAATCCCTTAATACACCACACCTGTAAGGAAATCAGCGAATTTGTCGGTGTGTTTTACGAAAGAAATGTCGGTCCACTTCTTGTCTATTACTCGCTCATCCTTTTTTTTTCACAGCGGCACAAATCTTGCCAAGTTTATTAGCAGTCGGTAAAAACAACATTAACACTGTATATACATCCCACTTTCTTGAGCCTTTGAGATACTCAATGAAAGTAAGGAATACAAACGACACGTTTTTCCTATGACTTCCTGCGACCATGCTCGGACTTAACACAACCGACATCTTTAAGCGTTCCGCGACAGTGGCCACTGCAACGCGAGGACGCGAAAATTGTGCGCGAAAACAGGCACTCATTTTGTGTTCACGCGACTTGGTGAGGGAACACTTAAGGCATGACAAATCGTATTCCATTATTCTGAGGCAATTCTTTAGTAAAATTCAGCTCCCCTCCATTTATTTCTAACAAATAACAAAAACAGTTCTCTCGATATCCGATATCTAATGCCGATGAATGCAGCGCTTCTTGGATACGGCGTGTTTTCAGTTCTCCTCTTCGCTTAAATTAGTTTAAAGTCGCGTTAAAGTCGTGCTAAATGTTGGCCAATGCAACAGTATTTCCTTGCAAACTAAGCTAGGTATTTTTCTTTTGCGTAATGCAAGCGCCAAGCTCAATTTTGGGGCAGGAAACACGCCTTAATCGTCATGTTTTGACACCAACCACTCGAAAGCCAGTGGCTGCGATGCCAGAAGATTTTGATAGTTTGGTTGAAATCATGAGAACAAAAAGTAGCCAAAAATCACAGCATATCCACGAAGTGAATGACGATGAGTGAGCGAAGCTGCGGGGGATCATTCGGGTAACCATGAATCCCCCGTACATTGCCCACTCGATCATGTAAAGACGGGATACGTCGTGATGCGAGCCCTCGCCGCCTCTGGATCAGCTTGCTGACGCTGCCGTGCCGCTGCAGCTTCGCGAGCCCTCAACTCCTGGTCGGCTTGCCTGCGCTGCCGTGCCGCGGGAGCTTCACGAGCCGGCAAATCTGGATCCGCTTGTCTGCGTCGCCACCACCTACTTCTCTCTCGCACAAATTGAGAGCCCGTACTGCAGCCGCTTTGCGAGCCCTTCCGCTCCGCGGCCTTGTCTTCTTCGTTGTTCATAGCAGTAGTAGTATCGAAGCGCACTGAATGAGGACCGTCGAAAGAGAGGAAGCGCGCCGAGAGCCGAGAGTGGAGCAAGCGCGCCGGAGATTGGAACGAGCGCCGCAGAGCCACCTAGCGGGCGTCATGCAAATCAAATGAGAGCGCAGCTGCACCGTCTAGCGGGAGCGGCGATTACTAGCGTGGCTATACCGGGGGGAGTGATGTACAAGACTCGACCTTGGGAGCTTCGCCCCTAAAGAGATTGTGCTCTGGAACGCGCTTATTGTTCATCGTCATCAGCGTCATCGTCATGGCGTATAATGGTTACCTTGCATGTGCTGTGCCATGATGGCAGCGTCATCGTCATCGCACTGGCGTGGCTACGCCGAGTGACACCGGCGGAGTGATGGAGAAGCCTCGACCTTAAGGAGCTTGGCCCCTAAAAGATCACCCACCAAAAAAGTTACAGGACTTGATACAAGGAAACTCGACAACCAAAACAAAGGACCGTACCTACGTCCGCCGTGCTATTCCTGCGGGCAGAGGAAAAACCACGTGGCGTGCCAACTGTGGGTATTGGGCTTGCTGCATCCCATCTTTAGTTATAGCAAGGACGACAGAGGTCACAAGGAACAACGAAAACAAACACGCCTTTATAAAACAAACTCGCCGGGAGCATAGTGGCGTTTCGCTGATGGCTGGTCTTTTCGGCGGCAATCGACAACAAGCTGCTACTCCGCTGGGCCAGAACGTGGTATGCGGCGGCTCAACGTGTACGCAGACAGCAAGCTACCCTGGATGCGAGACCTCGGGAAGCAGCGGCAAAACGGCAACGCCGACAACATGCTGCTACTCCGGAATTTTGAGGGCGTGGGAAGCGGCGGCTGAACGGCAAAAAAACATTGTATATACACTTTGTTTGGGACCTATAGGGGGCGCCTTGAAAACTGCGCGCAGCGCCACGAGTGGTGCGGCGGGCGTGCAACGTTGAGAATCTTAGCAGACAGCAGCGCCTCATTGCTTTGACAGCTATGGTGGCGCAAGCGCCCGTCGCCGGCGCGTTAGTGCTTCGAAATGGATTTGAAGATATCGCAGTGGGACATTCTGCCGCGATGCCACCATGAATAAAAGGGAAAACCTGCACGACAGTGGCTACGTTTTTCACGTTAGTGAGCGCCTTGCTGCGCGTCGTCAGTACTGACGACTAAATGATTGCGTCAGGTGTGCGGAATGCAAGATGCTTACTCTGTAACTGTCCCGCTAAGCTGTCATTCTTTGACACTTCGAACAATATTGGTGCGTGCCCACTACCCACGTATTTGCAGTATACTCAGAGCATTTAGAACTATCGATGGCTCCACGGCCACTCGCCGTAGAAATCACGGTGAGTGGCTGGGCGGCGTGCTCCTCTGTAGCGGCTTCGTGCCACGGTGATTTGCAGCCACCGAGTCTCGCAAAGTGCTTTGCTTGAAATTGTCGCGGCATCATCATCGCTCATCATGATCATAGTCTTAACCTCACCGCTCGCGCTGCTCATGCTAAGAGCTTGAGGCGCGGGCGAAAGAGAACGTGCTACATTTCGGCCAGAGAGGACGCCGAAGCCACGTTTCTTCTTCCGCTTCACCCTGTAAAGCGGCGACGACGACGGCATGGTCACTTCGGCCACTGTCACGTCTGTCATTCAATACAATCTCTTGCATTGTGTATGTTGCTTTCCTAAACACACTGACATGCACATCCATCGCGACAGCATTCGCAAAGCTTCGTTTTTTTCGTACAGACCTTGTAGTTCTGCTACCCTGCGTTTTACCTTGATCCTACCGAGTGCGCATAGCGCTGCTGGGTGGCTAGTTGTATTTACGGTAATATGCTACGTAACTCAGTTCGCCCCTTAACTGATGGTCCTATCAACCCAGCAAAGCACTAATTGACCTCGCATTGCATTCCCCTAAACTGCGAAGGGTAGACGGCGAGGTAATAAGGTCCATTAAAATGTTCCATCAGTTATAATTCAGCTCAAGACTGATGGAACGTATGCAAGGCATTTTAGGCATTTTATAAAATACCTTGCATAAGTTTCTTTTCTCACCAGCTCCATGGCAGCAGGAACATCACGCAAGGTCATCGGAACTGTAGAGGTGGTGTCTCAGACCAATTCAAGCGTACAGCGGCAGAACGCGAGAGGGTAGAGGGAGCGGGAACCAAACATTTGTTTTTCGTCGCACAGCCGTGATCCACTTATGTCGCTGCCCAATAAAGCAGGGACGAGTCCAGAAACTGTGAAACGTCGTTCCCGCAGGACACGACGGGTACCTGTTGGTACAATCGACTGCGCAGCTGTTCATTTATTACGATAAACTACGTGCTCGCGGGCGTGGGAGAGCGTTTGGTTCTGCTCGGGCTCTCAACGACTGTCTGCTCTGACGGCCGCGCAGCGGCGCGCCAGTCGCAGCGCATGGAGTGTATACTGTACACACGCGTTGTCACTCATTTACATGCGCGAGTGAGCAATGTCACGGGTCATTTACGGTAAGAACGATACCCGGTGCATCGCCCACTCGTCATGATTCACTTCGTGGAGATGCGTAGATTTTTTTCTCTTTCAGAGCTCACAGCCAGTATTGGGATTGGAGACATCCGGTTGGACGTCGTTCGCCTCACAGGTAGAGGAACACCACAGGGCTCAGTCCTGTCTCCCACTGTGTTCAACGTGGCTATGGCTAAGCTCCCTCCATTATTGCTACAGATTCCCAACATGCCAATGGTATTACAGTCTATGCAGATGATATTACAATTTGGGCAACCAAGGATCCGACGGAACCATTCTGGGCGCTTTCCAGGGAGCTGCGTCTGTTGTACAAGACTATGCTGCTCCCGGCCACCTTACGTGCGCAGTAGAAAAGTCGAAATTTTTATTGCAATACAAGGGGCGCCGCAAAACCGATCATCCTCCTGACATTTCACTGTTTCTTGATGGCCCTGCTATCCCTCAGGTACCTGGACTTCGTATTTTAGGCCTCTATCTTCAGTTTGATGGCAAGGCCTCGCACACTGCACACCTTCTGACTGAGCCGATAACTGAAGTTAAACACATGATCTACCACATCAACAATAGCAGGAAGGGCCTCTGTGGGAAGGATGTCTTCTGCTAAGTACAAGTACACTTAATAAGATGGATCACCTATCATATACCCTATCAAAATCTCACACTAGCTCAAACCAAAAAGATGGAACATGCTCCTACGGACGGCGGCGAAGGCGGCTCTCGGCTTGCCTCCACACGCTTCTACGCAACGCCTCCTTCAACTCGGTGTCCACAACACGGTAATCGAACTGCTGGGGGTCCAGCACTACAGCAAGCTCCAACGACACAGGCAGGCCCGTCAGGGTTGCACCATTCTTTCTCGTCTTGGCTGCCCCATTCCTGAAAAACCCACACAGGTACGCAACATAAACTTGCTCCTACTCTTCGCGATCTCATCAAAGTGGCTCCCCACCGCAACGCCCGTCGTAGACGTGCCCAAGTTCAGGATATGACACGCGTCTTTGGTGATGGTATCACAAATTTACAAGGCCTCTACAAATTTACAAGACAGCCATGACTTTAGTCGTGATAGACTACGCAGACACCCTTGTGGTGCCTGCTACACTTCGCACTACGGCAGAGAAGGGAGCTCTCGCTCTGGCCATTGTCCACGGGACATTTTGACATGATGGCCCAATTACCATAGTGAGTGACTCACAACCTGCTTGCCATGCCTTCGCTCAAGGACTTGTGGGTGCACATGCACACTATATCCTTTCTTCTGTCCCATCATCCGCAGTACGTCCGGTGCGTATCGTCTGGACTCCTGGACATGCCTATCTCCATAACGCGTTCATGCGGTTGCCCTGGACATGCCTCTCTTCATAACGTGTTCATGCGGTTGCCCGAGGTCTGAGCGGCCGGGCATCATTAGAAAAGCTGTCCAACCCAGATGACGCACCAACGGAACCACTAAACTACAACGCGACGCTAAAGTTCTATCGAGAGAGTCGTTATGCAGATCTTCCTCCTCATCCTTCACTTAACAGAGCAGATGCTGTCGCTTGGCGGCAACTGCAGACCAGTTCATTTCCTCGCCTCTACATGCTCAACCGCTTTAATCCGACACTCTACCTCTCCAACAGCCCCTTTTGTGGCTCCGTAGTGACAGCGTACCGCTCCATGTGGGAATGCTCTGCGTTCCTGCTATCCCCAACCACACCCCTTCCTCTTGGGGAGTTTTTACGGCTCAGCTTATGCCGGCAGAAACAGCAGCAGGCGGTCCAGGGGGCTCCCGGGGTCGCGAAGGCAATGAAGCCCTGGACTGAGGGCCCCACACAACGAAGTTTTTCTGTACATTTCCTGATAAAAGTTAATTTTCGCTCTCTCTCTGAGGCAGTATTGCGTTCACAAAATGTAGGATGCATTTGATAATCAGATTTCCCGTCTCAGGATGACTGGGTTCGCTGACCCGGTAGTGATGCCAGTGGTGGAAACTGCCGTGCACAAGCTGAAAGGTTCTAGGAGTGAGGCAAGAACGCGGACGACCACCTTTTATGTAACACCTTAAGCGGTGCCTTATCTACATAAAATTGAAGGATACTTTGTACATTCCAAAGTGTGTTCGGCGAAAGCGTGTGGCCATTGCACTGATTATGCCATGTCTTTTTTTCTTTTACACTCTCAGTGGGATAACACACAAATCGAATGGGTGCGTGTCTTCTTCTTTAATTTTTTTACCGCGAATCGCAGCGAGACGCGAGACTCATCTTCCTCCGTTCGCATGCGTTAGTATTTTCTCGCGTTTTGCGCATCGTGCAAACGCCATCCGCGTTCCAGCTCTTAAATTGACGGACCCTTTGTAAATTGGAAAGTGTATTCCGTGAATGCTTGGGTCCATTGAGACGGCGTGGGTCGGATTGATTGCAAACTCTGGGCATAGCGACGCTACGCAAGCAAAGCGCGTGCGCAATAGAGTCCGACGCGACCGGCGTCCGTCTGCGCATCTCGGCGGCCACCTGGCTCCGTGCCAGAGCTCGGATGGACGGACCGACGGACGGACATGGATGGATGGACGGACGGACGAACAGACAGACAGACGGACGGACAGCGGACATCGGACGGACACCGGACGGACGGGAGCATGAGACATTGAAGGCTTTCGCCTTAAAGATTACGCCATCTCCCGCTAAAGAGAACCATGTGTAGATGCGAAGCAGCGGGTGCTAACGCTTACACTGGCGGCGGCGTTGACGCTGGCGCTCATCGCAGCGTTGCACAGGAGAGAAACATGGGGGGGGGCGCAAAGCACGCAGTGATGGACCGGTGTTTGCTACTGGAACATCCCAATCGCTGCTGAGAGACAGAAGACTCGGACTGGACACAGAGACCCGCAGTCCGCTTTTAGTTAACGCGCACGCTGCGAATTTTTTATCGTTCGACAACGCACAGGGAGAAATCTCCCACCGACACTACCTTGCAGGTCAAGATCCAGTGCCATATATACGGGGTGGCCAGTGAACGGTTGTGCAGCGCGAGCAGTCGGATTTTAAATGCGAAGCATTTCTTAGCGAACTTCGGCGACTTTGAGCGTATCTATCTATCTATCTATCTATCTATCTATCTAGCCGCCTACGACTTTGTGCTCTCCTGGCCGTATCGTTAATGGGATTTATACCAAATTTAGTATGGCATAACATGACTGTATGACGAACATAAATGGCTTTTCATATCATGAAAATCATGACTAACTTGTCATGAAAAGTATTATTTACATGCCACGCTCATGGCGCGCTCGCGGCCGTTTCGTTACCTTGATATACACCAAATTTGGGATTGAGCGACGTGAGTGTATGACGAACATAAATGACAGGTGGTAATATGCAAATAATGACGTGCATGGCATGTACAACATGATTTACATGCCACGCTCATGGCGCGCTGACGGCCGTTTCGCTAGCTTGATATACACCAAATTTGGTATTGCGTGACGTGACTGTATGACGAACATAAATGCCAAGTGGTAATATGGAAATCATGACATGTCATGTGCAACATGACTTGCATGCCACGCTCATGACACTCTCGTGGCCGTTTCGCTAGGTTGATATACACCAAGTTTGGTATTGAGGTACGTGACTGTATGACTAGCATAAATGACAGGTGGTAATATGAAAATCATGACCAGCATGTCATATACAACATGATTTACATGCCACGCTCATGGCGCGCTGATGGCCGTTTCGCTAGCTTGATATACACCAAATTTGGTATTGACTGAGGTGACTGTATGACGAACATAATTGCCAAGTGGTAATACGGAAATCGTGACATGTCATGTGCAACATGACTTGCATGGCACGCTCATGACACTCTTGTGGCCGTTTCGCCAGCTTGATATACACCAAGTTTTAAGGTGAAAGCTTTTAATGTATCACGCTCGCATCCGCCCGTCCGTCCGTCCGTCCCTCCAGCCGTGCCCTGTCACAGTGCCAGGTGGGCGCCGGGGCGCGGAAACGGACGCCGGTCGCGTTGAACGCTACAGCGCTCGCGCTTTGCTTGCGTAACGCCGCTTTGCCCAGCGTCTCTAATCATGCAAGGAGGGAGACGCGCGCATCACGTTTCATTCTAACCGACCCCCCTCTCAGTGGGCACAGGCGTTCGAGGAACACACTTTGGAATTGACAAATTGTCCGTCAATTTAAACGCTGGAACGCGGATGGCGTTCTGCACGATGCGCAGAGCGCGAGAATACGAACGCATGCGAAATGGAGGCAGATTGGTCTCGCGTCTCGCTGTGATTCGAGGTAACAAATTAAGCGAACATAAGTGGCAGATGGTAACATGTAAATCTTGGCATGCATGTCATCTACAATGCCACTTACATGCCACGCTCGTGGTGCGCTTGCGTCCAGTTCGCCTAGATTGATATACACCAAAATTTGTATTGCGCGACGTGACTGTTTGACGAACACAAATGACAGGTCCTATCATGTAAATAATGACATACATATTATGTACAGCATGATTTGCTCCTTGCTGGCTGCTTCGCATCACATCGATTCCCACGGTGCGTGGGATCTGCCGGTTTTTTCAACCAAGAAACTCGCTAGCAGACGCTGCGTGCGTCGGCGTCGCGAGGTGAGAGAGGGGGAGCGTAGGAGAGGGGAAGACGCACATGCGCAGCGGTGGTGTGGACGCCGCGGGAAGGGATGCCTAGAAGAGATAGGGGGGAGCGTAGGAGGGGAGAGAGGGAGGGGACGCGCATGCGCAGTGAGGGTGTGGCCTCCGCGGGGAGGGATGTCTAGAGGAGAGAGAGGTGGAGAGGAGGTTTTTTATTTTTTTAATGGGTTGGCGCATGCGCAGTGGGGGTGTGGACGGACGGACACCGGGCGGACGTGAGCATGAGACATTAAAGGCTTTCGCCTTAATACTACCCGCAACCAAAGGAAGGTAGCAGGCAGGTACGGTGTCCTTCTTCTTCGACACCCCGTCAAGGTGGCGCGGCTCAGTCCCCGTACCTCCAGACAACCTAAAACAATGCCTGGCTGTGGTAAGAACCATGCAAAGCCGTGCGCTAAATACTCTGCAGTAGTTGTGCACAAGACCCCCCTGAGGTGCGGCAAGTCGCACACAGGGCAGACGGGGCGGTGCCTGAATGATAGAGCCGGGCAACAAGAATAAACGTTTAAAAAGAGGATTTGGCACACCTGCCCGCGCGCTGTAAAGACTGCGCCTGTGAGCCATGGTTTCAGGGTATCAACATTCTGGGCGGAAGCCACTACCAAACAGCTGGAGAGCTGTAAGATGCCTATTATAGTAGAAAGAAAACAGGTGACTGTGTAAGCGATACATCTGTTGCATTATTTCAGTCCGAAATGTGTTTTAGGGGCGAAGCTCCTTATCCAGTGGGTCGTGCGTCCCATGTTTGTAGTAGTAGCCACCTGCTGATGACGATGACGATCGCGATCGTCATCCCCACTATGCTATCGCGATCGCATAGTGGGTACATGGAATGTACCCACTATGCGTCATAACGATGACGTTGATGACGATGACGATCGCGATGCCATACAACACATGACATCGCGATATGGTCTCACAAGCATATCGTTTGACCACATGCAACCAACCACCATCACGTCTTCGATGATGTACCTCCGGAGCTTCGCCCACGCATCATCATTCACTCCGTGGATATGCTGTGATTTTTTTTATAAGTGGCTTCCCCGCTGTACTGATGAGCGGATGTAACAGATTATGCGCATGTCACAAGTCGCTGTATATTCCGACGCATTTCTATGAATAAATGAGTTGAAACTTTACCGCCCGTGTTGACGTACCTCCCTATGTCCTCGTCTTCTCTTTGGGGTCAGATGTCGAACAAAAATATATGTTGTGAAAAAATCAAGAAAAAAAAGATTTGAAATAGCTGCAGTGGCCACATAAAGTGACGAGGAGTGCTAAAATCCTCCACATTTCTAACTAGTTCCATGCTGGACCATATTGTTATCTGGGTTTCCTCGAGCAGCTGCTGGCCATTGTTTTCTGGGTAGCTTTGCAGCATGAGTGGGATGACGGCATGCTTTCGCGATGCGGTGCCAATCATTTGTGAATCACGCTTCTCCAACGTAGAGACCAGGTTTCATGCCAACTTGCTCCAAGATATCAAGTCTACCTTTGTTACCGTTATTGAAATGACATACAGCATTATACAAAGCAAATTTGATGATTGACAGGCATTCCCATTGTGTAAGCAAGACATGTAGGACGTTGCGCGTTCACCTGATGAGAAGTTTATGACTTTTAGGTAAGAAATGAGGTGGTGAAAGTCTTTTAGATGTGAAGCATCTTATGCTCGGGGCTTTGTCCGTCCCGTGTCGCGTCGGGCCACTTTCATGAAGTAGGGGAGCACCCACTATGCGAACCAGACACTGTACTACAATAAGGCCATCAACCACCACCACAGTCACCAGAGTGATGGTGGAGAGCAAAGAGGAGTTGCTTAGCAATGGCTAGGCAGGTGGTGTCTGTCACCCAGGTTGACTCCATTCCTCGATCTTGATTGCATGTGCTTGCGGGGGGTTAGTCCATCCCTCCTTCCCGCGTCCCGCACTCCCACAACGCGTGCGCGTTCCATTCCCCTCTCTCTTTTCTCCTATGCGCACCCCCCTTTTTCTCCTCTAGGAATCCTCTACTCTACGGACCGGCTCCCCTGTCCCACACCCCCCACAGTACATGCGCGTCCCCTGCCCCTCTCCTACGGTCCCCTCGTTCTCTGCTCTAGGAACCCCTCTACTCTACAAAGCGGCGCGAACGCAGGTGGCGCGACAACTGCATACGCCGCTGGGGGGCGCCACGGTAGTTCAGCGGTATGAAAATGACGGAGCGCGCGCGCCTCATTCTCTCTCCTGTGCAGCGCCGCGATGAGCGCCCGGACCGCTGCCGTGAAACGAGAGCGGCGACGTTCCTCCCGCTCAAGCTAATTATCTCCCCGCTGCTTCGCATCCACACATGGTTCCCTTTAGCGGGAGATGGGGAAGTTTTTTTAGAGAGTTATCACATATTTGCATTTGATATGGTTGTTAAATAACCAATAAAATATTATATATCCAGCTAATCATATGCACACGTAACTGGCACTTTCAGTTCCGGTTTTGTATAAAATGGGTTGGTTACCACTTTAGCTCGTATTTTTGTGAAAGAAACCGCGTAGGCAGAAACGCTATTTAGCAAAATGACGGGAAATATAGCGAATTTACCATGACAAAAACGAAGAAAATGACATCTGAAAAAAAATTCTCTATTTCCTCTTGGCCTCATAGCTTAAAGATGACGGAATTGAAAGGAAAGAAAAAACCGGCAGATCCCACGCACCGTGGGAATCGATGTGATGCGAAGCAGCCAGCAAGGAGCAAATCATGCTGTACATAATATGTATGTCATTATTTACATGATAGGACCTGTCATTTGTGTTCGTCAAACAGTCACGTCGCGCAATACAAATTTTGGTGTATATCAATCTAGCGAACTGGACGCAAGCGCACCACGAGCGTGGCATGTAAGTGGCATTGTAGATGACATGCATGCCAAGATTTACATGTTACCATCTGCCACTTATGTTCGCTTAATTTGTTACCTCGAATCACAGCGAGACGCGAGACCAATCTGCCTCCATTTCGCATGCGTTCGTATTCTCGCGCTCTGCGCATCGTGCAGACGCCATCCGCGTTCCAGCGTTTAAATTGACGGACAATTTGTCAATTCCAAAGTGTGTTCCTCGAACGCCTGTGCCCACTGAGAGGGGGTCGGTTAGAATGAAACGTGATGCGCGCGTCTCCCTCCTTGCATGATTAGAGACGCTGGGCAAAGCGGCGTTACGCAAGCAAAGCGCGAGCGCTGTAGCGTTCAACGCGACCGGCGTCCGTTTCCGCGCCCCGGCGCCCACCTGGCACTGTGACAGGGCACGGCTGGAGGGACGGACGGACGGACGGGCGGATGCGAGCGTGATACATTAAAAGCTTTCACCTTAAAACTTGGTGTATATCAAGCTGGCGAAACGGCCACAAGAGTGTCATGAGCGTGCCATGCAAGTCATGTTGCACATGACATGTCACGATTTCCGTATTACCACTTGGCAATTATGTTCGTCATACAGTCACCTCAGTCAATACCAAATTTGGTGTATATCAAGCTAGCGAAACGGCCATCAGCGCGCCATGAGCGTGGCATGTAAATCATGTTGTATATGACATGCTGGTCATGATTTTCATATTACCACCTGTCATTTATGCTAGTCATACAGTCACGTACCTCAATACCAAACTTGGTGTATATCAACCTAGCGAAACGGCCACGAGAGTGTCATGAGCGTGGCATGCAAGTCATGTTGCACATGACATGTCATGATTTCCATATTACCACTTGGCATTTATGTTCGTCATACAGTCACGTCACGCAATACCAAATTTGGTGTATATCAAGCTAGCGAAACGGCCGTCAGCGCGCCATGAGCGTGGCATGTAAATCATGTTGTACATGCCATGCACGTCATTATTTGCATATTACCACCTGTCATTTATGTTCGTCATACACTCACGTCGCTCAATCCCAAATTTGGTGTATAGCAAGGTAACGAAACGGCCGCGAGCGCGCCATGAGCGTGGCATGTAAATAATACTTTTCATGACAAGTTAGTCATGATTTTCATGATATGAAAAGCCATTTATGTTCGTCATACAGTCATGTTATGCCATACTAAATTTGGTATAAATCCCATTAACGATACGGCCAGGAGAGCACAAAGTCGTAGGCGGCTAGATAGATAGATAGATAGATAGATACGCTCAAAGTCGCCGAAGTTCGCTAAGAAATGCTTCGCATTTAATAGCCCTTTGGTTGGGCGAACTTAAGCAATTTGAATATGAGGTAACTCATCGCACGGCAACCTCCTTGAAGGACTCGGATGCAATGTTGTGATGAGCGATTACGCTTCCAGACACTCCCGAAGAGGACTATGCTGTAAGGATATGGGAAGGAGCCGAGCTTGTGGATCAGACAGACCATGGACGAGTTGCTGTTCCTATTTCGTTAATTCCAAAAATATTGGCACTGTATCATGATGGTCTAGAATTAATCGGACAGGATTACTTTTGGAAAGCGTACGTGAAATATACAAAATGGTTCACATGCGCTAGCTTGAAGCAAGAAACAAATAGCTGTTTGATCCTGTCACAAATGCCAGATTAAGAAAGTGAAATTTAGGCAACCGAGTGAGACAGTGGCTATACCAGCTTAACATATTCTAATAAGCAACTTGAAGTTGTTGATGTGGACCTCGCTTGACTCCAAAAAATGTATGAAGGAGCTAAGGGGAAACAAGCTGCCTGTTGTGAATAAATGAGTTCACCCGGATGATCGCAGCAAGGCCTAGCAAAGAAGACAGCGCAATCTCTTTTTTTGAACAGAAATATGCTCGACAAGGTAAAGGTATTTGTCTCCGGCAGTAGCCTTCCTAAATCACCGGCTACGGGAATCGGTTAGAAACCGTGACGTGAAGTAACGGTTCACTGCACCCTATCCTCTTCTACAAATGGCTTAGCGGAGCGGGCTATCAGACACACCAAACAGTACGTTAGCATGTATCTAGCATTCTAAGGTGGTTGGAAATGTCAGGAAGCGGCAGCTGCTGACCACAATCGTTCGTATTCAGTCGGCGCGGCATGAAATCCTCCATTCGCTGCAACTGGGAGACCAACATATCTGTCTGCGTTCATAAGCCTTGGCATTGGACAAGATCATAGACCTCAAAGAAAACGCAAGAACAGAAGATAGTAGATCATGGTATCCTGAAGGAATCAAGGAAAATTGCGACAAGCGCCAAAATACACCATTACAAACACTTGATGCCCGTGACTTAGTGCTGGTGAAATGAGGACCAAATCTTAACGCGGCCTACAGGGGGGCGATTTCGCATAAAACAAGGTAGCAAGTCAACAAAGAAACTTGAATACCATATGGAACATTGGCATCAATGGCACGGTGATATTCGCTGCCTCCATAAATGCATTCAAGTATCGTCCGAGAAGGGACGCAAACCTTGCTGGGGAATAAAGCAACGCGAGCGGCCTGGAGTTAGAGGAAGCAGAAATCGAAACAACACAAGGGGCGGGAATGAACAATTCACAGTTCGTAAGCTGACAGTTTATGCGTTCAGAGTTTCTGAACAAAGCTCTCGCTAGGGGAGCTAAAACGACTTCTTCGTATGCTTTAATGGTTGGTGCTCCTCAATAGCTCGTTATCACGATGCTTGTTTCCCGACCAGGCAGGTTTCCGTCAAAATCTCGACGTGAGTACTGATGAATTTTCTAGGTTAAAAATGTGATTACATTATATTGCAAATTACAGCTGGCCGAGAGTAATCACATTCGATTCCTATTACGTTCGAAAAGCAATAAAACTGTTGTGAAATGATTTTAACAAAATTAATCATTCACGCATCGTATTCACTATATTGCCACGCTCACTTCTTTCTTTTTATTTTCGTGTTACCTTCCCATTGCAATGTAACTGCTGCCTACCGCGAAGCGTGCCTGAATGACTGGGACCTATCCAGATAACGTTGAAACCTTCTGATCAGATTACGTGCTCAACGCGTACATCGTAGTTAGTTCTGGAACTTAAGTGGCCGCTAGCGATAATGCTAGAATGTTCGATGATACATGTATAAAGGCCGACGCACTTCAGCGCTTGTCGGTTGGTCGACGGCCGACGCTCTATTCGCCGCTATCAGTGCCAGTGTGTATTGCTGTAATCTGACTTTCCGTTTACCGGCCACAAGTTCGGCCAAAGAAACAGTTTCACCTTTGGACATACCGACTGCTGCCTTCGTCAACGTCACGACCACGTGACAATATTTACACATTGTAAAAAAAATGAAACTTGCACTAAGCCGCGGGAGCCTGGAAACAGCGAAACTGTATGATTAAGAAGACTTATCTGGTTCCCTCTAGATTGTTTCTAGGCCTGAATTAGGTGATTCAGGTTGTTTCTAGGTTTCTTCAAAGTCGTCGCTAGGCTTTATTATGTGATGCTTTGTTGTTTGTAGGTTTATTCCCTGCGCAGGGAGGCTCGAGTAAAACCACAAAGAGTCACAGAAACAACACGGGTACGTCATGGTTGGCGCAGGCCTTCCATCGCTTTGGAGTGTCTTCACAGCCACCTTTGCCTTTCCCGTTTAGTATTCTCTTGGTGTACGTACTCGGGGTCTTCGGCTCGCCGCCGTCACTTCGCAGCCATTTGTTGGGCTAACTGTTACTTTTTTCCTTTTTGTTGGAAATTGTGTGTAGTGCGATTTATCCAATTTTTGTAGTACATACCCGTTTAAGAAGACAGTTTGCTGGTAGGCCGCATGAATTTATGTAGTACATATCCGTTTGCCAAACTAACTGTTAAAATAACTGTTTGCCTTCATTTTAATGGACCAGTAGTGACTACTGGGATTTACCCAAATTTTGTGTGGCATATCCGTTTATAAGTTAATGTCTCTGGTTCCAGTGTTGGCTCCGTTTTATATAGCAGTCTAATAAACATTTCTGTTGTATTCCTGTGATACAGCACGATATATTCAAGCGTTGTTCGACCCCAAAGGGATACACTAACGAAAGTTACATATGATATTCGCAGCATGGCACCGTAAAATGCACTTCGTTTAGATGATACTGACGTATGTGCTCTAATGCGAGTGCTGACGTTATGTCAGACCATGTCACCCTTTAAATGCCAGTGTTGTCGACGTTCCCAGTACGCCCACGATGTGCAGATAACTACACTCACACAAACATGTCGATCCACCTCGTAACGCTTGGATGAAAGCGAAAAAATGCAGCAGAGAACTGCTCACTGACTGTTTCGCATGAAACCGATTCCTAGAAGGCGTGGGATCTGCTGAATTTTTGAACTACGTATTGAAATACAGCAGGGACTACAGTATGTAGAGTGACTGTTTGTCACCGGCCTTTAAATAAAGCATGGTATAACAATTAAGCAATGTTGAACCAAACACCACACATGCCGCTCAACGTTTAATAAAACAGATAAAAAGTTATCGCATCATGGGCCTCAGTACCAAATGCAGGTAAATATCATTGTTAAATATTTCATTTCCTAGAAAACTTATACCAACATAACACTTTCGTCCACTGTTAGACATGTTAACGTGTAGAAAAATTGCCCTCCTGTATCCGATTGGAGCCGAAATCGCCACCGTCCCATGACCAATCTCATGGTGATGATAGTGGATTTGTGCAGTAGAATGGATTTGTGACATGTCGGCTTCGATGACACGGCACAAACGCTTTTTTCAGGTGATCAATATAGCATCAATAGTCCCTGAAAAGCTGAGGCTACATGTGTCTGTAACGTAATTGTTAAAACGAGCAAAAATGCCTGCGCTTTTCCAACATTTCGTTAAATCGGTGTTTTTCGGTCCGTGCTGAGTACACGAAAAATATTGAATGTTTGAAAAACGACTATTCGACTAGAATACCGAAGCGAAACAATATAATTTGATTGATTATTTGAAATTTTTCTAATGTGTGCGTGATTGAAAATTTGTAATCTGCGCCTGATTAGAAATAAAATTAGGGCTGTGTTCACGCAGCCAAAAGAAATACTGGCCGTGCTGACACAAATAAAAAACGAATCACTAAAAATAAAAATAGTTTCATTGCTTACTCAGTTGTGGTGTTCTTGAATTGAATATGTAGCGTGTTTTTACTGCCGTTTTCATTACGCCTAATAGAAGCACACCAGTTGCGCCTGTGTTCTTGTCCAAGATATATATTCTGCATATATAACAAATATTTTGCGCCTTTCGGAAATGCCTGAAAATGAATTATTCATATCTGATTAATTTTCTTGCAGCTTCGAAAGCTTGCCTTTCGGCCTATTACTACGCGATGTCATATATACACACACAAATTTCCTTCATGAAGACAGTCAAACAGTGAGTGGTGAAACGGCTCCTGAACCCAGCGATCAAGGTCGGGTGTTCGTCCATGGCACCCTGATAGTTAAATAGTAACAGCTGAATGTACTTTTAGATGGTACATTAAGTGGTGAGCAGATATGCGGTTGGCTTGAAAAATGAAAGCTACACTTAATAAATGCCCTGGGTCATGTGCTACTATTATCACTGAGCAGTATTTTTAGGACGTCTTACATGATATGCGAAAATTCAAGGTCATAACTGGTCAGAATATTACATATTACGGGTACGCTGCGGTGATTGAGTTGCAACGAATGGCCAAATACACAGAAATTATGCACGACCGAAAAAAAGCTCCTAAATGTGCTAAGCTAAATGCATTTTTGTTCTCTGTCTCAACCAATAATCCCGCGCTGGTCAAGACGTTAAAGGAGGCAGCAGTCGGCGTGTCCAAGGCGAAACTCTTCATTTGGCCGAACCTGTGCCCGGGAAACAAAAGCTCAAACTACAGAAATACAAGCTGTACCCTCTTATCGGGGAACAGACAGCCGGCGGTCGATAATCTGATCTGTGGTAACGCACGTGGGTTTTATACATGCGGCATCTAAAATACTAAATTATCCCTAGCACTTGCGGACGCTCTCTAAAAACTTGACTATTAGCGTTTTAGGTGTAATGTTAACACCGTGATCTTAAATAATCGTGAAGCTTCACGAACATTGTGGCATGGTCTGCGCCTAGTGCTGCAAACAGTTTTTAAATACGAAGCATTTATTAGTGAACTGCATTCACTTTGGGCGTTTCTACATAGGTATCTATCTAGCCGCCTACGTCTGGGTGCTCTCCTGATTGCCTCTTTAACTTGGTGTAGACCCAAATTGCTATGGGAGGATGAATAGCGCAAAAATCATGTCGCGTACGTCGTCAAACCCTTACCCCTAGACACGTGTGGCACATAACCGTATAGCATGGGCCGCGGTACGTGGGTATGCGCCAAAGGTGATTGACAGTTTATATCTACCACGGAACGTCGAGAGCAAACTTTAGTAACTTAAATGCGAGAGCATTAAGAACCGGCGGCGTAGACTCGACGAATGTAAAGATAAAAAAATCAGGATCTCAGCAGAAAACGAACCCGAGCGTTTTGCATGACAATAAGGTATTCTACCACAGAGCCATGTCAGGTATTAAAACTTTGGAAAAAGACAATATGCAGGCGTAAGGCGGATGCAACTTGAATTTAGGTTGCAATGCTGGCTATGTAGTTTTATAACAAGTAATAAACACTACATATGTAGATCTCTGAACCAGACGTCATGTCTGGTGAACGTCAATTGTGATTCCGGCGTGCACTCCACTTTTATAGCAGTGTAACAAACATTACATTTGTATTCCTGTAATTCAGGAAGCTATATTCGAGCGTTGCTCGACCCCGGGGTAATACGCTAACGAAAGTTACATGTGATATTCACATCGCCACAGCGTAAAGTACAGTTCGTTTCAATAATACTGACGTCTGTGCTCTAACATGACTGCTGACGTTATGTCAGACCGTAAGTTACCCAGTGTAGTCACCAGCAGACGCTACTGTAGTGGACGTTCCTGGGAAGCCCATGATGTGCACTGAACTACTGCACTTAACATCGATCCATCTCGAAACTCTTGCCTCAAAGCCAAGAAAATTCAGTGCAGACAATTACTCGCCGAACAACTTCGCATGACACCGATTCCCACGAGGCGTGGTATCCGCCAAATTTTTTTTCTGGGCGAAACTCGAATACATAAAGATAAAGCAAGAAACGGACGTCACAATTCTCCCTCCCCCTTTCCTGAATAAGCACCGTTGCATCGTCTCAATGCGTAAAACAAAT
The DNA here is from genome assembly GCA_030522465.1 of Rhipicephalus appendiculatus. Classification (NCBI taxonomy): domain Eukaryota; kingdom Metazoa; phylum Arthropoda; class Arachnida; order Ixodida; family Ixodidae; genus Rhipicephalus; species Rhipicephalus appendiculatus. The sequence continues at coordinate 69,840 of JALIZH010027251.1, forward strand.
TTCTCAACTAAAACTAAAATAAATTTCTCAACTTCAATGTACCTTTTCTCAAAATGTATTGAATTGATTCCGATGAAACTTTGCATGCGTGTACTACAAGTTGGAAATAATCTGAACTAAAAGAAGTGCTGACTTTGTAAAAAGATATGCTGTAAAGTTTTATTTTTTTGACAAAAAGTCATAGAGGATGGCCTTTTTTTAAGTTCAGTTCAGATATAATCTATAGGTTTAGATATAATTCCGCGGCTTAATATCAATAGATTCCTTTCGGTGGTTGCAGAGAAAAAAGTACATTGAATAATTGAACCCATTTAAAAATTTGGGAGTAGGCCACAGCAACGATTGGCAACCTGGGCATAAAAAAGGGTGTCACATGATACCCAATGGCATTCTTTGTGAGCACGTGAAATTTTCTGTGAATACTTGCAGCAACTTCCAAAATATTACTTTCAAACTGACATAAACCATTTACCCTACCATACCCCCTATAGCATTATTTGTACAGAGCATTAAAACATATGCCATCAAATAACAAGCCTACTTATTTGACAAGTGGCGGAATCAATGTGCTCTATGCGTCCGAAGCAGCAAAATTTTGGGAGCCCTGACAAGGTATTTTCGTATTCACGAAAAGCCGTTAGTATTCTTGGAGTGGCTCAATGCCGGCTAACTCGGAGTCGGAGTTGCTCTCTTTAGTTTCATCCTCACCAATTTGTATAATGATGGGCTGGATGTGGTCACTTTCAGACGTGTCAAGGCTAAACTTTGCTTTAGGATCCATGGCGCGCCTATTGTTGTTCCTCCAGTCCTCCGCGGTAAGGTTGTTGATCTATTATGGTATGGTACGAAGAACTTTATTTAAAGAGGTCTCTTAGTATTTCTTCGACCGTGGGCAGCTTGAAGACTGTCTTGTCGTCTGCGACTCCATGTTTCACACTCGCCCACACGAGCTCAATGGGATTGAACTCCCAGTGCTATGTCGGGAGCCTCCATGCAATGCAACCGGACCTCTGAGCTGCATTGTTAAAGGGACAATAAAGGCTCATAACAATTTGCGTCAGAGTGAAAGATCAATATTTGGGAATGTCTCAAAAGGCAATATGATCAACAGCAGTGCTCTACTAATCTAGGGATTAAGGTAAATGTACGACACCACAAGCGCTACGAGTGGGACATCTAGAAAATGATCCCAATGACGTCACAACGTCTACCTATCATTAATCGCTGTTAATCAAACCAGCTGCAGTAAAAAAAGAACGTTCCGTGCATTACAACACGTAATTAAATGCTGCTTGACCGTTTCTGTTTGATTCATAGAAAAAAGAACCGCCTGGCGTTACTATGGGGAATGGCGCGAGTGGTTCAAAAGTTGCGTTTTCGCCTGGTCAGGCTGGATAGGTGGTGCCATCTAGCGAAACCTAGTTAAACCCGGCCAACACAAACATCCATTGCGGAAAGCTTCAATGTCCGTTGTTGCTAATGTGGCTCGCGCTACTTTCGCTCTGCTGCTACTATAGTGTCGAAGGCCGCGCAGTCAAGGCGGGCAACGTTGGGCATGGCAACTGAGACGTCTAAACGTCCGCTTTCAGGCGGGTGATTTGAAGTGCTCTAACGCCATGCGGACCACTAAAACGGGATTTTATTTCAAAATAAGCATTTCCTTGGCACGAAAGTAGCACTACGAGGTTTCTGTACCGCTATTTCAGCAATCAACGTCGACTTAATATTTGCCTCGAGTGTCCCTTTAAAACATAGCTCAGAAAACGCAATTTCATGAAAGACACCAAGTCAAGCAGCTGCTTCTTCATCATCATGTCAGTGATGTTTTGCTGTTACGCCACCCTTGTACGCTCTCCTTCTTCCAGATGGGAATGGTACGGCGCGTTATCTATGATGCGACCAGCTGTCAACTTTTGCAACATGTCATTTAACAAAACCTCGAAGCGATTAACTTCCATTTTCTCGTGGTAGTCGCCTGTTTTCTACCCTCGAAACACATCCAAGAAGCCATCCACGAAACCATTGTCATTGTTGATGTGCGTCACAATAACGGGTTGACCTTTTCCAGATGGTTGTTTGAGACCAGTCGACAGGACATTTTCTTTTGCGCATTCGCGCCCGCGCATCTGCACCATGGTGCCCGTCCACACGGTCAACCGAGTGTGCCCCGCCGTTCACTCATGTCTTGTCCAGGAAAAAGATCTTTCGGCCTTTCGCCCTGTAGCGCTCCGCACCTTATCCCTACCTTCTGCCCATTCTGGGAAGAAGTAGGGATAAGATGCCACGGGAGTAAGTAGAAGCGTGTCATATCAGGAAGAGAAAGAGTACGTGCCTCAGTGGCATGTTCGTGACGCTTTGGAAGGCAGAAAGTGAATATCTTGATAGATTTTTGGGAAGTAAAAACGTGTTTGACAATGCATTTGACTTTCTGCGCATGTGTCTTCTGCATATATTTGCTGGTGAAGGCTCAAACAAAGTTAGATGAAAGGAGCACCCATCATGTCTCGTTCTTGTGAATGTTTTCTTTCCGCGTTCAAAAACTTCCCATTAGGTATATGCCACCTCCACCACTTTCAAGTTTTATTGAACCTCGTAGAAGTTTGAACAGCGAACATTGCCCGGTAATATGACTAACGGTTCCAAACAGCACTCAGTAACAATATTTGAGGTCACATAATGCTCATATCGTTGCAAATATGAAAATGAGCATTTATAGGAACTTATAGGCCTTTAGGCGCAAACGCCAAAAATAAGCCTTTCCAGGCAATATAAAAACACTCTAAAAGCCCTTGTTAAACTATAATTGATGCTCATATGTCAAAATGGCGTGTAGGTACGCAAGCAACCAAATAGGCATTTTCCGAAACACGCCTCTACGGAACAAGCAACAAACCTGATGGCATTAGCGCACCTTACCCACGCTTTCGCCTACGCTCGGTGCGCTTCCTCCTCTGTTGCCAGCACAACCTGTGCTAGAGCACGTGCTAATATTGGTCCGCTCCTTTCACCGGCATAGCCAATCGCTCCCCTGCTCTAACCTTCTCCCCTCCTCCATTCTCCACCGCCTGCTTCCTTCCCGCCATAACTTCGCCTTTGCTCTCCTCCTCTCTGCCCTTGTCCCCCCCCCCCCCCCTCCTCCAGGTAGCTACCCTTTCTCTACCAGGCTCAACTCGCTACGGTATAGTCCTTCGTATCATCCACTTAGCGTTACCTGCGCGCTCCCTTTCATCAGGCTTCACTCTCCCAGCTAAGATAGAATGTGCGGACGACGATCCCCAGTAATTTACCTCAGCTACGCTGTTAAGAAAGTCAGTAGGTAGATTGATTGGTTGAAGCCCCCCTTCAGGGCCTCGCCGGTCACAGTGAGTCACCGTGCGTCACTGTGGGTCGCCATTTCATTCCCGAGGCTCAGATCAGAATAACCACAGGCTACGAGGAGTGATTTCGGGCAGACAGGAGATGAAAGGAGCGTTTAAGAAAGCCGTGACGTGTTTTGCTACGAGGAAAGCTTGCGGGCTGGACACCGGCACTGGTGCTGTTCTCTTTCTCTCTGTACTTTTCTTTTTGCTCTGTAGGTAGTTCTGTACATAAAGTTGCGTTTGCTTAAACGACCAGTGTCGAAGGCGTCTTCCTCCGGGTAGACGTATCGAAGACGGCGGGCAGTCTCCATCGCGGAGCTCTACCCCGGCGTTGCTTCGCCGAAAAGAACCGGTCCGAACTCGAGCAAAGTTCGGACGAAATTTATTGGCGCACTCGCACGATCGCCGCTCCCTGAACAACCACTGGACGAGGCATTGGAACAAGGTGACCGAAGGACGACACAACAGAGGAGCTGCAAGCTCTGGAGCAGCAGCAGCCAAAGCTTAACCTCACCTGCAGTGCATCGTAAGCTCCGGGAGGACCCGGCATCGGTAGATGCCGGGTCCCGTCTGGTCCGCGTCGGTAGAAAGCTCGTTGGAGACATACAGAGGGTCAAACGGCTTCTACGGTAGCATTATTTGCCCGCTAACCACTGAGCCTGTGCCAGACCTCTCTACGCGGCTTACACCTGAGCAACATCGGTATATTGACACTCAGAAAGGCGTCAGCGGCCGAGTACCACAAGCGATTTCTCACGGCCACTGTGCGCCGCGTGGAAAGATGGAAAAATGTCGTAACTAGAGTAGAAAGTTGTTTAAACTTCTATGTAGAGGCCCGCGGCACCTCTACTTTCAGACAACTTGTCGAACGTTTCGTCGCGGACCAGATAAAGGCAAGATTGACCGAAGAAGCAGTACAATACGTGAAACTGCGCGAAGGCGAGGACTGGCTGAAGGCCGGGGAGCTAACGTGTTTACACTGACGTTCGATGAATCTACCGAGCAATCCGTGCATGCAGAAAAGCTGAAGCCGCGAACAATGGAGAACCGATCGGCGAAAATGTTTCGGGGCTGAGCAAACAAAAGTCCCCCTCAAAGCGCGGAGACACAGGCGTGAAGGCACACGAAGGGTAAGCCTTCCAAGGGAGGCAATAACCAGTCGTGCCCGCAAGGGTGCCCCAGCTGCGGTAGCTGGCGGCATCACGGAGACAACTGTCCGTTCAATGGCGAGGGCACAGATAACACCGAAGGGAAGAAGCGTACAGAGAGGGTAACAACGCGCGTTTCAATTAGCAGCGGTAAAACACTTTAGGTGTTCCTTAGTGTTCAGCTGAACTTCAATGAGAAAGTGTTGAACGCGATTGTGGACACGGGTGCTGATACCAGAGTTGGGCGAGAGACCAGCATTCCGGGACACCTCGTTACACCACACGGCACCGTCGATCGCTGATCCTTCGGTGAGAAGGTGGTAGCGAAACTTGCCGTCATTCCTTTCACGATACAAGTGATCGAGAATGCGACGCCGGTAATTTGCGCGCTTACGGACAGATTGGCCGGCCACTCGGACTGTTTAATATGCGCCGGCACCTGGGAACACTTACACACCTCGATAGAAAAGAGCAGACAAGTACATATGGCCGCCCTGGACATATGTACATGTCTTGTAAAGCACAGGCAATAAGAACACTGAGCAAAGCCTGTCAAATAACGGTACACAATATGAAATACTTTGGCACCAGCCTTGTTGTAACTGAACGCTGGAAGTTAGTGCCATGTCAAGAAAACATAAGCGTTAAGGAAGCGAAATGTTTGAAATGCGAAGCATGTCTTAGCGAACTTCGGAGACTGAGCCTATCTATCTATCTATCTATCTATCTATCTATCTATCTATCTATCTATCTATCTATCTATCTATCTATCTATCTATCTATCTATCTATCTATCTATCTATCTATCTATCTATCTATCTATCTATCTATCTATCTATCTATCTATCTATCTATCTATCTATCTATCTATCTATCTATCTATCTATCTATCTATCTATCTATCTATCTATCTATCCGCCTACTACTTTGAGCTCTCCTGGCGGTATCGCTAATGGGATTTGTACCAAATTTGGTATGGCATAACATGACTGTATGAACAACATAAATGGCTGTTCATATCATGAAAATCATGACTAACTTGTCAAGAAAAGTATGATTTACATGCCACGCTCATGGCGCGCTCGCGGCCGTTTAGTTAGCTTGATATATGCCAAATTTGGGATTGAGTGACGTGACTGTATGACGACCATAAATGACAGGTGGTAATATGCAAATAATGCCATGCATGTCCTAAACAACATGATTTACAGCCCCGCTCATGGCGCGCTCGCAGCCGTTTCGTTAGCTTGATATACACCACACTTGGTATTGAGTGACGTGACTGTATGACGAACATAAATGACAAGTGGTAATATGTAAATCATGACTTGTCATGAGCGACATGACTTGCTTGCCACGCTCATGACGCGCTCGCGGGCGTTTCGTTAGCTTGATATACACCAGATTTGGTATTGAGTGACATGACTGTATGACAAACAAAAATGACCAGTGGTAATAGGGAAATCATGACTTGTCTTGTGCGACATCACTTGCATGCCACGCTCATGGCGTGCTCGCGGCCTTTTCGTTAGCTTGAAATACACCAAATTTGGTGTTGAGTGACATGACTGTATGAAGAACATAAATGACAAGTTGTGTTATGGAAATCATGACAAGTCATGGGCGACATGATTTGCATTCCACCCTCATGGCACGCTCGCGGCCGTTTCGTTAGCTTGATATACACCAAATTTGTTATTGAGTGACATGACTGTATAACGAACATAAGTGGCAGGTCGTAACATGAAAATCTTGGCATGCATGTCATCTACAACGCCATTTACCAGCCACGCTGATGGTGCGCTTGCGTCTAGTTCGCTAGCTTGATATGCATCAAAATCGGTATTGCGCGACGTGACTGTATGACGAACATAAATGACAGGTCCTAACATGTAAAACATGACATGCAAATTATGTAAAGCAAGATTTGCTCCTTCCTGGCTGCTTCGCATTACATAGATTCCCACCGTGCGTGGGATCTGCCGGCTTTTTTCATCGTGATTCTCCTATGATGTTCGATTAGTGCAATGTATAGTAAAATTTTGTGAAAAGAACAAAAGGTAAGTTAATTGAACTATTTTTGTAACTTATCAAGGAGCCGAAAAGGTATCTTTGTGAAAAGTAAGGCCTGGTAGTTGCGCACTGAGCAAGACCAAATAAAAAAAAATTGTAGTTATACCTCCTCAAAACCAATATTCTTCTGAGCAGAGCTGGGCTGAGGACGATAAAGGATCGTAATAGCTCCGACGTTGGCAGTAGTCACACACCCGACGGGGCTTAGCGAAATGAAGGATAGCGCGAGAAATACTACTGCCTTCATAGTGCTTATGGTGGCGTCTGAATTCTAGTGCAGATTGCGAAGCACTGTTCCTATTTATAGAGGGCACAGACGTGGGCGTGCTTAGTAAATGATGGAGTCTTTTATACCACAAAAATTCTTCTTTTGTTATTTCCCGAAAGGTCTTTGTATTTCTTAATAGCACTTCTTGGACTAGTTGCTGCGACGTCGAAAACATGGAATTTGAGACGATAAAAGAACATACGCAGGGCGATGGCACTCTGTGCGTCTGTCTGTTTCTCTATTTGTCTGTTGGTTCATAGACCTTTCATTTGTGCTAAAGCACGTTATTCTATTTGTATAAAAGCACATCGGTAAGATAGATGATTCGAAAGAAAATGAATGGTTGTGATGGTTAAAAATTCACACCCGGAATAAATGATATGTTTTTTTTATTGCGACATCGACTTGCCCTTGGCTTTTAAAAGGCAGCAACGTAGACTACGTACGCCAACATCCATACAGCGGGCATATGTTGCCACGTTTATTGAAGATACATTTTAGTGTTTTTCATTGCAGTAATAGAGCAAGATAGATGGGTCATGAGGAAAATGTTTCGTGAAAGGGTGTCTGAATCGCAACTAAGAGTAGATTGCGATGGTTGTGTGTGACGGAAGAATATTGGTTTCTTCGTAATTTTTAATTCCGAGGGAACAAAAACTACACACTTGTGCAAAACTTATGAATACATTTTTATTTCACAAAGTAACGAAAAAGATAACGAAAAAGAGGGGACGTCTTCATATGATATCATTAATGAGATCGTTGCGATAACATTCGTATACTAGAGATATTGCGGAACGCACCTGAACTCTGAACTCTACCGCGTGATGTAACCCCTCTGAAAACCTTGCTTAATCGAATAAAAAGGTTTACGATGACATTTTTGAGGCTTATATGCTAGCAATGATGTAATTAGGAGGCAGGAGCGCTTTCGAACATCAATATTTACCCAAATGTGGCCACTCGTTTTAAGTCAGTGGTCGAAGCAGGGTACCTGAAGCTTAGCCGCGCAACGTGGATACTGCGTCGTGTAAGGTGGGCGATAGCAATATGTGCATAAGAAGAGCAGATGTACAATATTAGCATCGGTGCTTGTTTCAACAAGATCGATATGGTGAGAGCTTTAAGCTTTGTCAGTTTAAAGAATCCTTCCAAATGTGTGCGTCTTTAGGTGGGCATTTTAATTCCGCAAATATAATGAAAAATGACCCTTAAGCTTCGCCTGTAAGAGTTGAACGCGATAGCCATATCCTGTTCCTAGTGCGTACTTCAATCACTTAGTGCATAATATGTAATGCGTAGCATGCTTTGAACCCTGAGCAATTATGCGCGGGAAATGCGGAAAATGTTTTCGAACTTGCTATGCACCCACTACGTGGTCTTAAGGGAATACGCGCAGTAACGTGTTTTGTAATGGGTGGATGGCTTTGAACCACAATGTCGTTATAATATTCACATCTTCTGACGCCCGATGGCAATGTAAGCTTGTACCACGCATTATTACTCCTTTAGTACGTGTTGTATTGTGACGCCTGTATACAGGACGCGTGTGTTTGTAAAACATGAAAGTTATTTTTACTGCATTTCCAAGCAGAGGAAGTTATTTTATATGTAATCCCAAGCAGAAGCGTGGCTTTGTGGTAGAACACCTGCTTGCCACGCAGACGGCCTGGGTTGGATCCTCATTCGGTCCCGGAAATTTTTATTATTTATTTTATTTGCATCTTTCTCGACTTTTCGGTCACGGAGAAGATGATTTTTCGCTCACAACCAACTACGCCGCCGCCGACGCCGACGCCGGAATTTCGGCGAACGAGCTCTTTAACGCTATCGCGCTGAAATGGGGGATCGGTGGAGTAGCTATAGCGAGGAAAGGATTCATTCTTTTCAGTGCACCAATCTACGCATAAGGGCGTTCGGGAACTGACATAGCGTTGCACCCATCACAGTTCGCTTGTCAGCACAAGTTCATTGTACTGTAGCATATTCATGCGTTCCTTTTCGCTATGCAGGCGGCATCGCGACTGACTACCAAGAAGCGACGAATATCAAGGTACTAATTTTAACGCAACAGCGTTATAGACCTGGCCTGGCTGTGTGGTAGAATACTTGATTGCCACGCAAAATGCTTGGGTTCGATTCCTGCTGAGGCCATAACATTTATTCTTCGCATTCGTCGGGTCAACGCACCCGGTGCGGGCTTTTCTTAACGCTCTCGCATTTACATTACCAATGTCTGTTCTTGCCGATCTTCGGTAGATATAAACTGTCAAACACCTGTGGCGCGTACCGCGGCCCGTGGTATACGGGTATGTGCCACACGTGTCTGGAGGAAAGAGTTTGACGTGGTCCGCGACGGGATTTTCACAATATTGATGTCATGACCAGGCAGTACTAATCCTCAAACCCCCCTTACCCTCTCATACGAATTTTGGTCTACTCCAAGTTAAGGAGGTGATCACGAGAGCACCCAGACGTAGATGGATGTATAGATAGATACATATATAGGAATGATCAAAGTGCCTGCGGTACACAAGGAAATGCTACGCATTTAAAACATCGAGCCCCGTGCCAAACACGACTTTGACCTGCGGCGACGCAAAGCGGTGCTTCTGTGTGCGGTGCAGAGAGCGCATGCGCCCGGACGAGAAAGTTATCTTCGAGAGGAAGGGTGATAATAAATTTGGGACGCGAGTTGTTCACTTGCGCAGCTCTGCCGAGCGACGCGTCTCAACATTGGTGACCCGGACTACAGACACAGCGACCGGAGTGTCGAACCAGCCGCAACATGGATTCAACACCCACGACCGACGCCATTCCGACAGTCTCCGCAGTCGACGGTAAGCTGCCCCCCCTTTTTGGACTGCGGACCCCGCACTTTGGTTCATACAAGTAGAATCTCAGTTCGCAGCCAGACGAATCACCGCAGACCTTACAAAATACCACTACGTAGTCAGCAGTCTGCCGCCCGCCATAGCCAGTGAAATCAGGGATCTGTTGCTCGCACCACCTGTCGAAAACGCATACGCAACACTAAAAGAAACCCTTGTACGCCGAGTTACGCCCTCCGAACCACAACGACTGCAGCAATTGCTTCGCGGCACGGAACTCGGCGACCGCACTCCTAGTCAGCTTTTGCGGCACATGCAACAGTTGCTCGGCGACACATCAACCACGATAGATGGAGTATTGCTCCGAGAACTTTTTCTGCAAAAGTTGCCTTCAGGCGTCCGCATGGTCATCGCGGCCTCAGAGCACAAGGATTTAACCGCAGCCGCCGAACTTGCTGACAAACTGGTAGCAATGACACCGCCCACACCCATAGCTGCCGTGCAAGCGCGACAGCCTATAAACGAACTTCAAGAGATACGTGAGGAGATTGCTCGACTTGCCGAAACAGTATCAGCTTTACACACAAGCAGGAGGGCGCAAACGATAACCGAGCCTAACACGCCGCTACCGCAAAAGCAGCACGAGCATATCTGCTGGTATCATCGGAGGTTCGGAAGTAGTGCGCGTAAATGTGTCCCACCGTGCGCGCACTCGGGGAAACAGCCGCGGCAGGCACTGAGGGCGACCAGTGCTACTACGTTGCCTCCAAGTCGTCCCTCAGTATTCTTTATTACCGACCGCAACAACGGAGTACGTTTCTTAGTTGACACAGGCGCCGAGGTGAGCGTGATACCGGCGTCACAAGCTGAAAGAAAGAAACCTAGTACATCGCCCTTGCAAGCTGTCAATAACACGGTGATAACAACATATGGCCATCGTTCACTGTCGCTGAACTTCGGTTTCGGCAGAACGTTTAGCTGGGTGTTCATAGCTGCTGAGGTCAAATTCGCCATACTAGGCGCAGACTTTCTCCAGTTCTTCGGTCTGTTGGTCGACGTCCGCAACAAACGGCTTCAAGATCCTGTTTCTCGGGGAGCGGTACAAGGCACGCCGTGTTGGCACCCCCTATCAGCCCGGCCTTGCTTAGTCCGGCTGGAGAAACGTACTTCACCACAATACTACAAGAGTTCCCAGAGCTGACGCGACAGCCACAGGCATTTCTAGAAGTAAAGCACGGCGTCCTGCATCACATCGAAACCACAGGCCCACCGGTCTATGCGCGACCACGGCGCCTGTCACCCGAGAAGCTACGGTTGGCTCGACAGGCGTTTGCCCACATGATGGAACTCAGGATAGTACGTTCTTCATCCAGCCCATATGCGTCACCTCTTCACATGGTCCCAAAATCGACAGACGGTGATTGGTGCCCTTGCGGGGACTATCGAGCGCTGAACCGGGTGACCGTGCCAGACCGTTACCCAGTCCCGCACATTCATGACATGACCTCCTTCCTGCATGGTGCTACCATTTTCTCTAAAATAGATCTAGTGCGAGCATATCATCAGATACCCGTAGCACCGGAGGATATTCCCAAGACCGCAATAACAACGCCGTTCGGAATGTTCGAGTTCCTACGCATGCCTTTCGGCTTACGCAACGCCGGCCAAACTTTTCAACGGTTTATGGATGGCGTTGTTCGTGGCCTCGACTTTTGCAAGGTATACCTCGATGATCTTCTGATCGCTAGCAGCACTCCTGAAGAGCACGAGCGGCATCTGCGCTACGTACTTCAGCGACTGACAGAGAACGGCATCGTTATCAATACGGCAAAGTGCGTGTTTGGGGTACCGACACTATCATTTTTGGGCCACAGCATCTCAAGTGCCGGAGTACAGCCCCAGAAGGACAAGGTGGAAGCAGTACGGCAGTTTCCACAGCCGAAAAACCTCCGCCAGCTTCGAGAGTTCCTGGGACTCGTGAATTTCTATCGTAGGTTCATCCCAAAATGCGCCAACATCCTTCACCCTCTCCACAGCCTACTTGCGGCATCTGGATCTAAGGCAACTGCCATTCAGTGGAACGACCAATCCACACAAGCATTCCGGATGATTAAGGAAGCTCTCGCAAATGCCACCATGCTCACGTACCCGCAGCTGGGTGTTCCTCAGTGTGTTATGGTGGACGCCTCCGATGCAGCGATTGGAGCCGTGTTGCAGCAGCGGGTGAGCGGAGTGTGGCGACCAATCTCCTTCTTCTCCAGAAAACTGAGCCCGTCCGAACGAAGGTACAGCACCTTCGGTAGGGAACTCCTGGCCATATACGCGGCTATCCGGCATTTCCGACATTATGTGGAAGGACAAGAATTTTTTGTGCTCACGGATCACAAGCCACTCACCTACGCATTGCGCGCGAACTCCGATTCTGGTGCGCACGTGGCACGGGAGCTCCGCCAAATGTCGTACATTGCAGAATTTACGACAGATATACGCCATGTTAGTGGCACGGATAATGCTGCTGCCGACGCTCTTTCGCGCGGTCCAGTGAATGCCACCAGCCTGCCGAGCGGCGTGGACTTCACCACACTTACGACGGCTCAACGCAGTGATGGAGAATTGAAGCGTCTACTGACGTCTCCAACCACCGCCTTGAAGCTACAATGGTTGGCAGAACCCACAGGATCCGTATGCTGCGACATGTCTACAGGCAGGGCCCGACCGTTCGTCCCCTCGACCCTCCGTGGCAGCATTTTTGACTTGCTGCACAGCCTGGCGCATCCCGGGATTCGAGCCACGCAACGGCTATGCACAGCGAGGTTCGTGTGGCCAGGAATGAACCGGGATGTCCGACACTGGACACGAGAGTGCCTCGCATGCCAGCGCTCCAAGGTTCAGCGACATACTGTGACCCCCTTGGGATCCTTCCCTCTGCCGGACTGTCGATTTGCCCATGTGCATGTCGACATTGTGGGACCACTGCCGTTGTGCCAGGGGCAAAGCTACTTGCTAACCTGCATCGATCGCTTCACACGATGGCCGGAGGCAGTGCCCATTCCAGACATGACCGCTGATACCGTCGCCCGCGCATTTATCTTCCACTGGGTGGCCCGCTTCGGAGTGCCGGCAACCGTGACTACGGATCGTGGAACACAGTTTGAGTCAGCCCTGTTCGCAAGCGTCACCCGGCTCTTGGGTACTTACCGCATCAGAACAACGGCCTACCATCCGATAAGCAACGGTATAGTGGAAAGATTCCATCGCCATGTGAAGACGAGCCTGACAGCTACTGCGAGTCACAGTTGGGTAGAGGCACTGCCGTTTGTTCTGTTGGGCGTAAGGACGGCTCTGAAAGCAGATATTGGATGCTGCTCCGCTGAACTGGTGTACGGAACAACGCTTCGCCTCCCAGGGGAGTTCTTCACTACCAGTAAGGACGAGAACGGGTACGCGAACGCGGACTACGCCGTATGACTACGAGACATCATGAGCAAGCTACGCGCTGTTCCTCCGCGTCCGGCCGCAGCCTGGTCAGTCTACGTGGACCGGGAACTCTCCTCCTGCTCTCACGTGTTTGTGAGGCACGACGCCGTATACAGCGTCCACTCCGGCCCCCGTACGACGGCCCTTTCAAGGTGTTGCGACGGGCAGACAAGCACATTACAATCGACAGAGGTGGTCGTCACGACGTGGTTTCTCTAGACCGCGTAAAATCAGCACACGTGGACTCCGACAGCGAAACACCTGCACCACCTCGAGCTCCATCTTCGCAGGCACCCCCCACCAGACCACGTAGCGCAGCCCCAACAAGTCCTCAAACGGTTCACGCGGAGTGGACGGTGTACGAGACCCCCGGTGCGCATGAACTTATGAACCGCAGTGGGTCGTCCGAGTGCGGCCGTTGTGCGCGCACTCACTAGGGGGGAGTACTGTGGCGACGCAAAGCGGTGCTTCTGTGTGCGGTGCAGAGAGCGCATGCGCCCGGACGAGAAAGTTATCTTCGAGAGGAAGGGTGATAATAAAAGTTCAGTTGTTGTTTGGGACGCGAGTTGTTCACTTGCGCAGCTCTGCCGAGCGACGGGTCTCAACAGTCCAAAGGCCAGTGGACCATTTATTCGCAGATTGCGCTCCTCTCGCCCATAATAGGGATGTTATCCTGGCTTCTTGCATCAATTCGGCGTTCGAGGTCGTATATATCACCATTAGGCTGCAGTCAACATGCTTTATTCGCCGGAAATCCACTCAAACCTCCTCCATCGAAGCGCCGCTGCGTACTAATGCATAAGCGCCACCGCCCACCTATCCACACAAATGCGCGACGGTGCTGCCGCCTATACCCCCATCTCACCGCGAGTACTGCAGCATCGACCAAGGTCGGTGATCGCTTCGCCATTTATGTTCGCACGTATGTTTATTTTTGCTTAGTACGCACAGAACACTTTGTTCATTACATTGTTTCGGGATGTTTACAAACAGCACGTCCCGATCCTTGATTACGCGTACTTCTTTGAACAAACTTGATCAGAGATATGATACAAACTTTGGCGATGTGTGACGTCAGGATGAAATCACATGGCGAGGTTATCACGGGATGGTGATTGTTTTCATCACTCGTGTTGAAGCCGCCGATGCGGGACGCAGCTGCCGCCGACGATAAAGTTTTCCGTTTAATTAGGCATCTGGGGCTATCGCCTTAATAACGCCAGGCGTCACACAATGTGAAATGTGTAGAGAGGGTGGTTCAAAGCTTCTTATACATTACAAAGCTCAACCATAATTCTTCGCCGTCATCACGCACAGCATCAACAAATTGTGCAGATACGGAAGTGCATGCATGTATTGCCTTATGAACGCGTGGTGAGTACTTTGCTACTTTGTAGAGTGAGTGGTTGGGTGGGTGTGTTCGCGGATATCGCCATCGCGTACAACTTCTAAGGGAGCAGTTTAAGGTAGGCCACCACCTTCAAAAACGCATTTTTTGAAAAAAATTGACTTTTTTGAGATTTCATATTTTCAAGCTCCCTGTCCATTCAAGAAGATTTAGGAAAAAAAATTATGCAGTTATCTTAAGCCATTCGAAAGTTATGACCATTTTTTTCAACACCTGCTGGACACATCCGAAACTGAAGTATTCCGATTCCACATCTACCATCTCGTCATAAATGTTTTTCGCGTACATATTACGTAATGCTAAGGTGTTTAAGAACATTCTAAAGCTTGTGGAACATGACGTTTTCAATTTATTTTAAAATTTCCACTACTCGGCTGCGGCACTCTTATTGTTTAAGTTCTTTTGGTGTGCCATTTCGAGCTCTTGGACTTAGTTCTGGCTTTTCAAGGAGAAAGTTACAGTACTTCATGAAACATGGCGAAGTATAGAACGAAACAGAAGCGTTTACGCAAGTTAGGGAATCAATATTCCAAGTGTGGACCCACTGTGGAACACGGGGATGAGAGTCAGCTGGAGACACGAAACGAGCTAGGAAAACAATGTGTGCTTCGTCTCGCTCAAAAGAAGATTATGCTGCTTCAAAAGAGGTCCCAAGCTATAAGCCTGGTGAATTTCAGGTCTATTGAATCTTTCTTTGTTTAATAGACATTCGGTTCAAATCTTTAAAGCCATCTTTCTCAAAATGTGATTTTTTGCTTCCTACAGTTACGCGAACAATCATAACTGTCTTTTTAATAAATATTTTTGCATAAAATTTTTTGTGCTGTTTCTTTATAGGTGGGGCTGTGCATTCAAGCAGAATTATTGAAAACTAGCGGTAACTTTTTGTACAGTGGCCAACTGTGTGCAAAGCAAACCTGCCAAATATCGACTTTTTCAGTCTTTTTACGATAACGCACCCAAGCTTGGAGATATGATGACCGTGGAGGTTAGATGCACAGAATGCTGTCCTCACTACACAGTTGCGAAGTCACGTTTGAATTGCAACAGGAGTTTTTTAGTTATGACTGTTGGCGCAACATGCATATTTTGGCACATTTTGATTTTTATAAATTTTATGTTTTCGATTTTTATCTATTTCATAATCTCAAAGCTTAAATTTACAGAAGCCCTACAATCCAAAACCATAATTATAACTATTGGACCAAAACGGTAAAAGTTTTTCTCGGAGGTGGTGACCTACCTTAAGGGTATCCCGCGCGCATCCGAGTCACTTGTATATTGGTTACTGGGAATTCCTCGGCTAGGTGACTTCTGGGCGCTGTGATATTCAGCATGATAAAAATTCAGGTGGTCAAACTCTCCATTAGCTAAAAAACCGCTTTGTGGATCACAGCGCTTCGATGAAGAAGCGGCTGCCTTCCAATATGGCAGTTCATTGCACTGCTTGCACTTGTACTCCTCACCTATCTGTTGATTTGGTGATGGCACGTTTTAGAGACAGTGCAGCAAGTGAAATCGCAGAAGCGTTCTGTATACATAAGGCAAGTGATAGCCGTGTGTCCTCAGCTCGTGCCATGAACCGTGTCTGGACGCCTCTGTCTGTGCTGAAGAGAAGGGCTTCCCATTGCACCTCGGTGTGGCGTGGCGAGACGAGGTCGGTGGGCGGGCGATCCTCCGGGCAAGCCCAGAGGATGTGGTTGAGCGAGGCAACGCCTGCACACAGACAGCAGCGTGAATCGATAACTCCCGGATGGATGTGCGGTCTGCAGTCGGTGCCAGGCGATCTGGGACCTCTAGGGAAGACTATCGTGAGGAGGTGGGTAGGCGTACCGTTCAAGGCGTTAGTGCTGGACGATGTCATGGTAGGTGACCAGGAGCTCCGGCACCAGGGCATCGGACTCAGAGGAGCCCACTGCTCGGTTGATGAATCCTCGAGCGTGTTGGTGAGTCGACTCGTTGCAGTGGTGACCCGAGTGGGCGGGGACCTAGACCAGTTCAGTGTTGCGCGGTTCGTCCTGCAGCAAGAGCGGCCGAAGGAGCCGCAGGGTGAGAGGCGAGACAAGGCCTCGGGCAAAATTCGAGATGGCGGGCTTAGAATCACTGAGTACTGCACAGGCTTCGGTAAACGTGGCAGCCAAGGAAATCTCTGCCGCCTCCACCTCTACGGCGTAGGTTGTACGCACAGTGCCGGCTAAAACTGTCGACTTCGCGTGCACCGGCGAGGAGGGTGAGGTGTAACGAGCCGCGTGCACGCAAACGACGAATGGGTGGTTGGCGTATTTGTTACGAAGCATGCCCCACGCGGGCTTGACGGTGGGCGTCACGGTGGCCGCGAACATGTTCTTGGGCATTGCCTTGACGTAGAAGACCGCCTGAAGGCAGTGCGGTAGTGAGACCACGTCCGGAGGACGAGAGGAGGTATCGTGGCCGATGGAAGAGAGGATCCACGACCAGTCGGCGAACGACAAAGGCGTTGCCCTTGAGCGGTACGGTGAGCTTCAACGAACTCGTCGATGGTGTTCTGTACCCCTAGGTGTTCAGTTGACGCGTTGGAAGAAAGAGCGAGGGCAGTCTTGCGTGCCCGGCGGATGAGCACGTCGATCTTGTCGCGTTCAGATTTGAGAAGTGTAAGGAAGGCCGTAGGAGAGACGGGAAATGACGAAAACGTCAATTAGGCACAGTAGATCGCGTTCGCACATTCCCTTGCGCCGCGCTGGAACACGAGCTAGCATGCGAGCAGTCTGCTGAACCCAAAGCGAGAACTGGTCGATAGATGGAGTGTTGCGACGGTTCGATTGGAAGACCAACCCCAGCAGGCGGAGATGCGAGACGATGGGAACGGGGTGGAGTTGTTGTAAACCAAGACGGTGGGGTTGGGTGTCTTGTGGCGGCGCCGGTCGGGGGGTCGTATGAGAAGGGCTGATTTGGCCGTTGAGCAGGTGAGAGTAGCTGCGTGAACATGACCCATGACAACGTCGGTGGCGCGTTGCAAGGTCTGCTCAATGTGCCTGTCGGAACCTGACGTGACTCAAAAGATCATGTCATCCGCATACCTGGTGTTCTTTAGGCCAGGGATGCGGTCGAGCTTAGCGGGAAGCGAGCGGAGGGCAGGGTTAAAGGGTAAAGGCGACAAGACGGCGCCTTGCGGTATACCACGAGAGCCGAGTTTAGGTGGGGGACAGAAGATCTCCCACGATGAGTTCGGCCGTGCGATCGGTAAGGAAGGAGTGAACGTAGTTGAAGAGTTGAGCGCCGGGGTGGAGGGCTCCAAGTTGAGTCAGGATAACCGAATGACAGACATGGTCAAACGCCTTATGAAGAGTGAGGCTGAGGAGAGCCTTCTTGCCTGAGAAAGCGGATGAGCTGTGGAGGTCGTTGTTATGCTGCAAGAGAGCGCCTTGCGTTGTGAGGCCAGGGCAGAAACTGAGCGTAGTATGGGGAAGGAGGCTATGGGCGTCCACCTGCGTTTGCAAGCGAGCAAGAACGACGTGTTCCATGAGTCTGCAACGCACGAGGTAAGGATGATGGGCCGGAGATTTTCAATCGGGGGCTTCTTGTCACGTTTTGGAATGAAAGCTACGCGCGCATGCTTCCACGACTGGGCGATATTGCCGAATCGCCAACAGTCATTGAGGAAAGAAGTAAGTGCGGCGCCCGAAGGGGCATCGCGATTGCGAAAAACCTTGTCGGGGGCTCGGTCCGGGCCAGGGGCGGTAGTGGTGTGCAGCTCGTGAAGTGGTAAACCTCCGCTTCCATGATGTCGGCCTCTAGTTTGGAGTTGGGGGACCCAGAATATGACGCGAGAGCGGGGGGGGAGAAAGCATCAGAGAGCAGGATTGGAGGTATTTTTAAGCCAGCTCTGCCATGAGCGATGATATGTCGCCGGGACAGGCCCAAATCACCCGCTGCAGTTGCTGCCGGGAGACCGACTTCGCAGGCGTAAGGTCTAGAAGATGGCGTAAGAGATGCCATGATTGCTTACAGCCCAACTGACTGGAAAGTCCCGAGCGCAGCTGTTCCCACTGCTGGCGAGCAAGTGCGGTGGTGTGCGTTTCGATTTCCCGGTCGAGGTATGCGATTCGGGGGCGAAGACGACGGTTATATCGTTGCTTGTTCCACCGGTTGGCGAGGCTTGTATGAGCAACCTGCAGGTGAGCAAGACGGGAGTCAGTCGCGGGATGGATTGCTGTAGTGGGTATCGAGGCCGTCACCCCGTTGAGGTCCGCCAGTAGCTGGTCAGTTCACTGCGAAATGTCCTCAATGTCGGGAGTGGCAGTGCTGGCGACCCCCCAGTCCGTGTGTTTGACGTTGAAGTCGCCCAGATCCAGGAAAGGGGGATTTAGCCGCTCTTACTGCCGCGGGGTGGAGTAGGGCGAGAAGAGAGGAATCCCACTGCTGGCGAGCAAGTGCGGTGGTGTGCGTTTCGATTTCCCGGTCGAGGTATGCGATTCGGGGGCGAAGACGACGGTTATATCGTTGCTTGTTCCACCGGTTGGCGAGGCTTGTATGAGCAACCTGCAGGTGAGCAAGACGGGAGTCACTCGCGGGATGGATTGCTGTAGTGGGTATCGAGGCCGTCACCCCGTTGAGGTCCGCCAGTAGCTGGTCAGTTCACTGCGAAATGTCCTCAATGTCGGGAGTGGCAGTGCTGGCGACCCCCAGTCCGTGTGTTTGACGTTAAAGTCGCCCAGATCCAGGAAAGGGGATTTAGCCACTCTTACTGCCGCGGGGTGGAGTAGGGCGAGAAGAGAGGAATCCCACTGCTGGCGAGCAAGTGCGGTGGTGTGCGTTTCGATTTCCCGGTCGAGGTATGCGATTCGGGGGCGAAGACGACGGTTATATCGTTGCTTGTTCCACCGGTTGGCGAGGCTTGTATGAGCAACCTGCAGGTGAGCAAGACGGGAGTCAGTCGCGGGATGGATTGCTGTAGTGGGTATCGAGGCCGTCACCCCGTTGAGGTCCGCCAGTAGCTGGTCAGTTCACTGCGAAATGTCCTCAATGTCGGGAGTGGCAGTGCTGGCGACCCCCCAGTCCGTGTGTTTGACGTTGAAGTCGCCCAGATCCAGGAAAGGGGATTTAGCCGCTCTTACTGCCGCGGGGTGGAGTAGGGCGAGAAGAGAGGAATCTTCGGTGACACGGGGGCGTTTGTAGACATTTAAAGAGGGAAGGACGTTCCCGTTTCTGAGGTAGAATTTTGATAAAAACGTGGTTGACCGCAGGAAAGCGTAAATCAACCAGGTTGACCGTGAGCGTACGCCCGGTGAAGATGGGCGAGACGGGATGGGATGGGATGCGGGATGATGGGCCACTTGGTCGTGGGCAACGTAGCCCGACAGGGAAACGACGGTGTTAGTTTACTGGAGCACGATGACGTCAGGTGTATTCGAAGGGTGAGGTTTTGGGAGACGTAAGACAAGGTGGCTGTGCTTGGGGCGAAAACCACGGCAGTTCCACTGCCAAATAGTTACAATAGACCGGTCAGCCATGATTGGCGTTAGCAGAAGATGTCTCCTCGGCTTCCGATTGCGATGGTCGGGTGACGGAGGCGGCGTTGGAAACGCGGGTGTGAATGGGTGGCTTTGCTCGGACGCTCTCGAGCATGAATGCGTGCAGGGTGTCGACCGTCTCCTGAAGTAATTGAAGGGACGTTGCTGAGGGGAAGGCGGCAATGTCCTTGCGCAATGAGTTTAGAGCCTCGTGCTGCGTCGTTAGTAGCTAGTGAACAGAGTTGAAGCGGCTATCTAGCCGCCCTCGAAATCCGCTTCGGCAGCTGTTATGGCTACTTGGATCTCCTCAGAAAGGTGTAAAGACTTAAGAGGCGTAGTGTGGCTTTCCCGCTTGCCGACGCACCTGTCGGTGGGTTCAGTGTCCATGTCCGATGCAGAGGTGGTGGGTGAGGGAAGATGAAATAAGCGGTCGAGGACTGCCTCGAGCTTCTGTTCAAGCGTGCTCAGCTGGGCTTGGAGGGATGTGATTTCAGTCTTCTGTGCCCCTAGCAGAGAACGTTGTGCGGCGAGTTGCTGTCGTAGAGAGGCGTTTTACTGCAGCACTGCTGCGACCTGCGTCGAGGGGGAGCACTGGTGGCGCACCGGGAGAGGACCGCGCTGAGTGGGTGGGCTGAGAGGCGGCTTTGGGCGCCGGCACGATGAAGGATTGGAAATCTGTAGTTGTTTTGGCAGGAGGAAGGGACACTTGCGGTGGCGGCTCAGGGCGGCGTGCCATTGCATTCTTAGGACTCTGCGCAGCGTCTGCGGGTTGTTGTGGCGAGGAATGATTAGCCGGTGGCAGAGTCTTCTGGCGTTGTGGCCGCTGTGCATAGCAATGCTTGCATCTAGAGCTGTGCATCCAGGGATTCCCGTCACACACGACGCAGCGAGGTGTGCAGGTGAGCGGTGAGCCCTCGGGGGGCGGGGGGATGTGTAGCGCCGCAACGGTGGCACCGATGCTGTCGTGGCTTCGGGTACACGTCGGTGCGGGGGCTGGTCGAGGGGCAAGTTGAGCAAGCTCCTACCTTGTTGCCGAAAAGAAGAAGGCGAAGCTGGACACCACGGTAGAAAATCCACCGGGGTACCTTGGGTTCGGTGAGGGAGACAGAATGTGTGGAGTCTTGCCCAAACGGCGGCTTCCCACGATAGAATGAGTAGGGTTACTAGCCTAGAGATCTTCGAGGATGGCTTCGTCCGTGAAGTCTTCGAATGCATGGTATATAATACCTCGCAGGGCATCGTCCGGTGGTGGAGCGTAAAGGTGCACAGTGAAGGTAGTGCCGGACACCGGGAAGGATGTGATGTGGAGGTAGGCTTGGGCACGAGCCGAGTCTGCGACGCTGAGCGTGAAAGTATGGTTAACCGGGTGGATCCGCACCATGTCACGGGTTGCGGGTGGGAGATCTTGCAAGTACAATGCTTCCAGTAAAGCGCGAGACAGACGGTATGATTTTGCATGCGATGCGACGTGCGGCGTCGGATGACCCGGCATGCGGCGTACGACGTTTCGAGACACATGGGGCGAACGGGCAATCAGCGGCAGGCTCCTCCCACACACGGCGCCTCCGCATGCGCACTCGGAAGACTTCGTATCCTCGTAATCAAGCACAAAACAAAACACTTTGCACAGCCACGCTTCGTTCTATGAAAAAAATAATGAAAAAGACTACACCTTCGTGCACGACGAGCACGTCTCAACAGCGGCAACAACCCCCCCCCCCCTCCCCCCCCAATCACTCACGACTCCGATAGCTAGGCCTAGCATGGCGGCGCCGGCTGTTGCCTATGCCGTTCGCAATCACACGCGAGGTCGTCATAGAGCGCTTGTTTTTGACAACGCGATTACGCTTTGCACTCGTAGGTAATGCATTAGCATACGCTATTAATATCCTCGACGTCATCGATGCGAAGAGCAAAGGTGGAAGCGAAGCGGGACGGCTCGCCGAGACGCCGGTGCCGCTGTGTTTACCTGCGAAATGGCCTTGCATCGCTGCTCGCGACCTCACTAGTGGTTTCGAAACGGGCGTTGTCTTGCAGAAATGGCACACTTCAAATATCACTTTATTAAATCCGGAATTGTTTCACGTCAAAGTGAAATGTACTCGATATTTATCACGCCACCGCGAGCTGCTATGTCGGCGAATGCTTCGAGGCTCAACTCCATCGACTCGCCTTGGCCACGGTGATCGGAGCGGCGACGGGGAGATGGCGCCGCCAGCGGCACGTCTCCCGAGCTGCCATTGGCTGCGGCCATGCGACGGTCCGACCGGCCAACGCGGCGACCAAAATATCTGCCCGGTTTGATGCACGCCGGACATGCGGCGCGGCGGTCCGATGCGATGAAACGTCACAAAACGTCACCCTGCGATGCCGCGCCGGACGCCGCATCGCATGGAAAATCGTACCGTCTGTCTCGGCCTTAAGGCAGAGTATAAGTGCGAAGGCTGAAGCTTATTAAGGTCGACGGAAGTTTTAGAACGACTGTATGGATGGTGTATGGTGTCGGCCGGGCATAGATAACCAACATAAGCATCTAGCGTGGATGGTGTCGGCCGGGAGACGAGGAATCAAAGCGCGACGGGGGTGCTGAGGTAGCGAAGCACTGGTCTCCTTCAACGGCGGCGAAGGTGGTGGCGTGGCGGCTGACATGTTGGTGGGCGTAGTTTTGGCGGCAACGGTGCGGCGTAATGTAACGCGGCGTTGCTTTTGGGCGCGAGGGCCTGGTGACTGCCAGGAACCGTCTGATATTTCTTCGTGAGACACTTCCTGTCCTTCGACAACGTACTCAATGTAGGTGGGTAGCCAGGAGACGGACGGCAATGAAGCGACGCGAGGGAGGCAGCACTCGAGCTAGGCTTGAGTACGCCTAGGTCGGCGCACGGGTGGTCGGCATTTCCGAAGGCTCTCCTGGGCCACCCCAGGAGTGCATGGGAACAAATTGGTGTCGAAATGATCCTGACAATTTCGTTTACGCGCTCGTGAGAAAATTATCTGGCTACAGCCTGAAGAACCGGCGTGAGCACCGAAAATTTGCGGAGCCGACGTGAGGTGCGGCAGCGGTGGGAAACGCCCCTAGTCGCTCTTCCGCACCTCCTGGACCAGCGCCTTACATCCCCGCAGTGGTCTTAAAAAATAAGAAGCCCCCCTCCCCCCCTCCCCCGCCCATCGATCGTGGGACTAAAAATTGGGGGGCCCTTAATCTTCGCCTTTAAGCGTTGAACGCGATAGCGATATCCTGTCCCGAGTGCCTACTTCAACCACTTAGTGCGTACCCACTACGTGGTGTTAAGGGATTACGCGCAGTTAGGTGTGTGCCCTTTGTAATGGGTGCCCGGCTTTAAACTACGAAATCGTTATGATAGTCCCATATTCTGACGCCCGATGGCAATGTACGCTTGTACCACGCAATATTCCTGAGATATTACTGTTATATGGCGACGCCTATATGAAGGACCCATGCGTTTGCGAAGCATGAGAGTTATTTTCACTGCATTACCAACATAGGTCGGCAAAACTTGTGGAGCTCACTCAGTCTCACTCATGAAATATATTTTGAGCTTAGGACTCACTCGGACTCAGACTCACCAAAATTTTCCTGAGCTGGACTCACTCGGACTCACACTCACCAAAATTTTCTTCAACCGGACTCACTCAGACTCAACTCACCAAAACATTACTCACCCGGACTCACTCAGACTCAGACTCACGACTCGATCTGAGTCTGAGTGAGTCCGAGTGAGTCGACTCATGAGTCCGTTAGCCTAGAATTAGCTTCTGCGACCATGGTGTCAATGCGCTTTAACACAAATGTTTCACGTAATCGGTGCTCTTCTTGGCGCCTTTTGATATAAGTATACGTTCGAATACGAGTTATGAGTGCTCGCAAACCCGTAAGGTCATTTTTATTGAAAGAGATGATAAAATAAGATATATTTATCAAGAACGTCCCTGGAAAAGCTGACGGGGGGAGGTCAAGGCACCCCCCTACGTAATTCACGCCTGTGATCAATAAATATTGAAATGGTGTATGAACGATACTGCTTTGGAATACGTGTGAGTAGAGGTGAGTATAAACGTGAATCCAGTTAAGGCTGATAGTAATGCAGAAGATGAGGGGATAGGACCATAGGTCGGCAAAAAAAGTGGAACTCACTCAGACTCACTCAAGAAATATATCTTGCGCTTTGGACTCACTCGGACTCAGACTCATCAAAATTTTACTGAGCCGGACTCACTCGGACTCACACTCACGAAAATTTTTTTCAGCCGGACACACTCAGACTCAGACTCACCAGATTATTACTCACCCGGACTCACTCAGACTCAGACTCACGGCTTGATCTGAGTCTGAGTGAGTCCGAGTGGAGTCGACTCATGAGTGAGTTCGCCGACCTATGATTACCAAGCAGAGGACGTTATTTTCACTGTATTTCCAAGCAGAGGCGTGGCTGTGTGGTAGAACACCTGCTTGCCACGCAGACGGCCCGGGCTCGACTTTCACTCGGACCCGGAACTTTTTTGTTATTTATATTATTTGCATCTTTCTCGATTTTTCGGTCACGGACAAGATGATGATTTTTCACTCACAACCAACGACGCCGACACCGACGCCAACACCGACGCCAACACCGATGCCGACGCCGGAATTTCTGCGAAACAAGCTCTTTAACGCTATCGCGTTAAAATGAACAAGTACCTTATGAAGGACTTACGGGAAGTCGGTTTTTTTCTAAACAAAGGAGAATGTATCGATTTGTGTCGGTTACCGCTAAGACCGTCTATGTAGGCCACTCAGTCTGGCAACGCTCTAGCACTTCTGGTGCGTACGAATAAACCCCAGTCCTTGCGTGGCCACCGTACGTGTCGGTGTCCTTTCCTACAGACAGCATACGACAGCCTGGTCCCCTGAAGTATCCGCAATTAATAGAAAAGAGAAAGCGACTTCAGGTGACAACATACTCTTTCAAAAGTGAGGTCGTGCGTCTTTGTTTGTCGCTACTCTTTCCTTCTAAGAACTGTTTTTTTCCCATCGTAACCCGCGGAAAGCCGAGGACTAAAGGTGGGCCTTTTTGTCTTTTTCATTTTTTGCATCCACATCGAAGCATGTTATTCTTCGGACATGACCACACCAGTAGAGGGGGGGGGGGGTATCTGAAACTTGTCCCCTCTTCCTAACCGAGAACCCTGGGCATGCCTATGCCGCTACCCACTCTCAAGAGTGCTGAGGCCGCCCATTGGTCTAAGTTCAACACAAATAGGATATCGCTGGTACCAGAGTGTTCTGGGACAAAGAAGCAAAAAGGAAAACGCGATCGAATCGCCAAGCACGGAACTCAAAAGGCACCAGAAGGTCGCGCAATGTTAGGGGTGTAAGCAACTTTCTTGATAACTACTTTGCGATACTGAGCACAACTAGAACAATAGTGTTCCTAGAAATTCTCTAGATATATCAACAAGTGACGTAGGTGAAACATTTAAGCATTCTACAGCGTTTTCTTTGTAGTGAGCACTGGGAACAATAGTGTTCCCAGAAATTCTTTAGATATGTCAACAAGTGACGTAGGTGAAACTTTCAAGCATTCTACAGCGTCTTCTTTGTTAGAATTTGATGTATGTTCTAGTTTGATGCGTTACCTCTCGAGTATTCACTTAAATTGACAGAAATTGACAGAAATGACCATCAGCAATTTGAACTTCGACTTTTCCTTGCACCAATATTCCCCGAGTGTCATGTGGGGCAAAATAACGCCAAATATTCAACTGAGCCGCGGTGAAGCCATCTTTGCGGGCACCACGGTGCGGCGCCCGCACCGAATCGTTTCCGCCACTTCCATCATCATTGCCTTCAGCAGGTCATCGAGCTTTTCATGGAGGGCGCGCAGGCTAATTCTTAGTAATTGTTGGGGTTTTACGTCCGAAAACCACGATATGATTATGAGAGACACCGTAAAGGAGGTCTCCAGAGATTTTGACCATACGGTGTTCTTTAACAAGTGCCTAAATGTAAGCATACGGGCCTCTAGCATTTCGCCTCCATCAAAATGCGGCCTCCGCTGACGGGATTCGATTGTGCGCACGCTGAGTTTCTGTTCTGTCATCGGCTGCGGACCTAGGCGAATTGTTGCAAAGCACGTCGTATTGATAGTTGTGTGCTACGGATGACTGATTGTAGTGCGCCTAGCACAACCGTGAGCGTAACCGCGCGCACTGGTCTTTTGGCGGCGGCAACTGTTCAGCTGGCGGCCAAAATGCGCACACCTGACTGTCGACCATACGTGCGTTTCCTACAAAAGCCCCTCAAGACCAATATTTCTTGCCTTCCGGCCAGAAAAGAAAAATGTATTCATGTTGAAAATAATCGCACCATTTTTCGTTGATAAGACATTTGCTTTATCTAATAAAAAACGATAAATCTATTCAACTTTCTTTCTGGGGTGCCGCGGGGGGCCTTAGGGTTCGATAAGGGGGGCGCGGGGTGCTGCCAACCCTACTTTTATACTTTATATATAGGTTCATTTTACATTTAATTATCTGACACTCCTTCCAAGACATTGTTATCTTTCCTTTTGATTTTTCACTTTTCCTTTTACCTCACATTATGAACCTTTTTCCATACTCCGTTCGCCCTCCTCTTTAATTTAATCTTGGTTCAAATACCCAATCGGGTAGTAATCTTCACTACTCATAATATACACCCCATCATTGCCTACACCTCGGTTGCGAAAGCAAACCAGTCAATGGCATTCGCATCGGGGAACTCAACTGAAACTCCGATGAGACTCACAGAGAGGAAGGCTCTGCGAATTATGTCCGACCCACTACGGTGCGCTCATTTAGGAATGGAAAAAATCCCACCTAATATTTTTAACGAGTCCTCTGTGAACTGACGGCCTGGGCGTGAGGCTGCTCACAAACCAACAGATCTACTGGAACATGGATGACCTTTCATTGGTTATCTACAATTAGGGGCTGTGCCCTTACAAGTCACTTATGTCTGTTGACCTCGACACAGGAGATATACTCAGCTAGGCCTCCACCCAAACACGTCACTTTATCAATGACCCTATCATTCCACGAACATATTTTGGACATATCTTCCATTCTAATCCTAATCTCTCTCAACTTCCATCTCTTCTATTCTTTCTCTGTACTCTTCAAAACGAAAAAAAAAGAGGGAACTAACTGTCAGCGCCTCCCGCTCTTCTGGGCATCCTTCGGGGCCTCTGGGGCTTCCTGATGAAAAAAAAAAAACTAAACACTAACACGGCAAACATCAAGAATCAACAAACAAGAAAACGTAGGACATCACCGAGATCTTCCCAAGCAACCGCCCGTAATTGGATACCGCAACCACCCTGAAGAACTCCAGGAAATCCGGAAGATAAAGTGACCCATGAAGATTTCAAGAATCGAGACACCGTAACCCAAAGAAGAGACCATTCTTTCTTTTTTTTAGAAAATTTATTTTTCATTTAGCTTCTTTCCTTTTCTTTTCTGATTTTAGTTTTTTCGTTCTTGCCCTCTTCCTTATCTTCAAAATTACATTTTGGCTTCTGCCCTATTCATTAATTTTTTTTACTGGTTTAAGCCCGTTATACTTGTTGTACGGGCCGGGGTACTTTCATTTATTTTTTTTTAATTTTATGCCCCACGAAAAAATGTATGTATGTACAAACCGTCGAAGCAAGGTACTCGAGGGTTAGCATCTTTAGACCAGATTCTTCTAAATGTTTATACGTGGGATGTCAGAACACCCCCTGAGTCGAATAGATCGGACATATGCGCTTAAAACTTTGCGAGAAGTCTGCGTGGCATCTGTGTCGTTATTTCCCATTTTTATGTGCCATTAAACCCTTAATTAAATTTCCGAGAATATGATATTGGGTACGGGCATATTTGCGCTTCCAATTTCGCAAGAAGTCGCTATTGTGTGTGATTTATTCTTCCCCATCGTTATGTGGCATTGAACCCTTATTTAAACTTCCTATAACATGATTTTTGTGTTTATATATATGCGCTTTAAACTTCGCGAGAACTCTGTATGGTGCACGCGTCGTTCTTTCCTATTGTTATGTGCCAAATAACTCTTATTTAAACTTCTGTGAACATGATTTGTGTACGTGTATATACGCGCTTGAAACTTCGCGAGGAGT
Source organism: Rhipicephalus appendiculatus (assembly GCA_030522465.1). Classification (NCBI taxonomy): domain Eukaryota; kingdom Metazoa; phylum Arthropoda; class Arachnida; order Ixodida; family Ixodidae; genus Rhipicephalus; species Rhipicephalus appendiculatus. The sequence continues at coordinate 98,046 of JALIZH010027251.1, forward strand.
CTAGAGTGTGCGAGTCGTTCTTTGCCATCTTTTTGTGGCATTGAATTCTGATTTAAACTTCCTATAACATGATTTGTGTATATATATGCGCGTGAAACTTCGCGAGAAGTCTGTACACCGTGCGCGTCATTCTTTCCCATTGTGCCATGTGCCATGGAACCCTTATTGAAATTTCCGGGGACATGATTTGCGGACGTGCATATATGCGCTTGAAAGTTCGCGAGAAGTCTGTAAAGTGTGCGAGTTGTTTTTTCCTATCGTAATGTGGCATTGAATCCTCATTTAAACTTCGTAAAGCATTATTTGTGAGTGTATATGTATGTGCTTGAAAATTCGCGAGAAATCTGTGTGGTGTGCGCGTCGTCCTTTCCCATTGCTATTATTTAATTTGCTGAGAACTTGATTTGCGTGTATATATATGCGCTAGAAACTATGGACATTTATTAGCGGCTTTTGCATCACGGTGACATCACCAGCCTAATCTAATAAATAACTAGCAACACGCTAAATAACCATACATAATGTCAACACAGCACGTAGATAACATATCGCTTACGTCCTTTGTAGGAAAGGTGGCCGAACACGTCATTACCAGCCGTATTACTCAACACATTGAAGATCATGGTCTCTTTCCGTACAACATGACTGGCTTCCGACCGGCATTATCGACCAAGGATGCCATGAAGTTGAAAAAACACCAGATTATCGACGTTCAAACTATAGATGTCTGGGCAATCCTAGGACTAGACCTGCAGAAAGCTTTTGAAAATCTCTCCCATACGCATATTCTCAACTCCATCTCAGTTTTGGCTTGGGGCATAGATTCCACGCATTCATCAGCTCTTTCCTCAAAAGCAGAAAGGCCATGATTAAGATAGGAGAACTCAAATCAGAACCCTTCGTTCTTGGCTCCAAAGGCACGCTACAGGGTTCAGTGGTCTCACCACTTTTGTTCAATATTGCTGTCTGTGGGCTTTCCAAGAGGCTGTCGCGAGTAGAGGGCATAGGTCATACCCTTTACGCCGATGACATCACCGTCTGGTGCACGGGTGGCAGCTAGGGCAGAGTAGAAGAGGCACTCCAACAGGCTGTAGAATAGACCGAGGCTTTTCTTAGTGGTACCGCACCCCGACTCTCCCCAACCAAATCGGAACTTTTGCTATACAGACCAAAGAGAAGGGTAGCCAAACCTAAGGGTTGGGTCCCCCCTTTCGGACATCAACATCGTGCTTCACACTAGCTCTGGTCATCTCATCCCTAGGGTAGAGGTAATCAAAGTACTTGGTATGTTTACAGAGGCTAATGGCACTAATGGGCAGACCGTCAACAAGATCACAGCTAAAACGTCAAGCATGATTCGGCTTATCACCAGGGTCTCGAACTCTAGAGGTGGCCTCAGGGAGGACAATCTACTAAGGCTGTTCCACGCTTTCTTAATGAGCCACACTACTTACGTTGCTGCCATGCACTGCTGGCAAAGTCATGAAAAGACTAAGCTTAATCTCCTGATCCGCAAGAGCATCAAAATAGTGCTAGGGGTCCCTTCGAGTACTAGCACGGAATGCCTGATGCAGCTGGGTATACACAGGACGTTGGAAGAGATCATCGAGGCACGGCATACGGCTCATATGGCGAGACTGTCCTCCTCGGCCGCGCGCAGGAGCATCCTCGTCATCCTAGGGTATAGTGCGGTTCTAGAAGAGGAACGTAAGCACGGTCTCATTAAAAACCAAAGGACCAGCATTACGGTGTCTCCGTTTGCCCGCAACGTGCACCCGCAGCACAATGCAGGTAGGCGGAAGGGCAGGGGTGAAGCCCTGCTCAAAGTCGTTCGTGCAAACCCGGAGTCTGCATACTTCGTAGGCGCGGCGCAGTATCGTCGATCGGCCAACTTCTCGGTCGTCGCAGTTCATCACGCAGGTTGTGTTATCCACTCCGTGTCTATCAGGAACGCCACTCCCGCTAAAGCCGAAGAGGCAGCCATAGCTCTCGCTCTCCTTGACGAGTGAGTGAGTGAGTATGAACTTTATTGAGGTCCTGAGGAGATAGAAAGCGGTGCCGAAGGCACCACCAATCAATCCGGCGGCTCCACCCAGGTCGAGGCCGGTAGACAGAGTCATTCGGCGACGACCCGGGTCCTCTGAACGGCCTTGAGCTGAGCGATGAGATCTGTGCTTCTAAGCGCTGAGTCTCAGTAGGCCTGGTCAGAATAGTCTGTGCCCGCGTTGGAAGGGCACAGCCAGAGCATGCGTTCGAAATTGTTATATTCGTGGCCACAGTGTGGGCATACAGTAGGAAAGTCAGGATTGATCCTGCATAGCGTCGTTGGTGTGATGTATGTTCGAGTCAGCAACTGTCTGTAAGTGATTGCTTGTGCTCAGTTGAGCTTTGTGTGAGGAGGAGGAAAAGTTCGACGTCCTATTCTATGATGAGAGGTGAGTTCGTGGTATGAGTCCGTATGACACGAGGGGGTCTTTGTTGTCGAGGTTCCTGCAGACTGCATTGAAGCGAGGGGGGTGGACCTCAGGGCGGAAAGTGAGTTCTAGCGCCAGTTGGTGTGGTCGCGCGTTTGGGTTGCAGTCAGGAGATCCGGAAATATTTCCCATGTGAGCCGGGAATCATGTGATGTGTCAGGACGAAAAATTTCATTTTCTCCTTTCTTGGTAGAAGACCTTGTTGACAACCGTAGCTGCCTATGAAGAGATGAGGGCCGCCGAAAAAGTTCTTATACTGTTCTAGAGCTGCCTCCTAAGAGACGAGGGCCGCCGAAAAAGAGTTCTTATACTGTTCTGGAGCTGCCTCCTAAGAGACGAGGGCCGGTGAAAAAGTTCTTATAGGCGTTCTGGAGTCCGAGTAAATGACAGATGCTCCCGTGCAGCTTCGAACGGCCACCGCAATGCCTATTTTTTCTGCTTCGTGGGTGAAGTTGGTAACTACCGTTGCTGCGTTGATGTACGAGCCATAGGCGTCCACCCGGAGACAGCGTAGGCGCCTCGATAACAATATCTTGCAACGTCAACAAAGATGACTTGTATTTTGTTGCGCATAATCTTGGCAAGCATGGGCTTGGCTCTCGCTTTTCTCCGTCCTTCGGTGTGGCTCGGGTGTATGTTTCTGGGAATCGGATCTACTGTTATGGCCTACGTGGCGTTTGTGCAAAGTTGTGGCTTCTCTGGCGGCATGAAGAGGGGTTGAATGCCGGCTTCTAACATGATATTGAGCTCAGCAGCGCATTTTGTGGCAACGCATCAGACTTTCCTTACGGAAACCGGATCCGAAACCTAAGCCTAACGAAACGTCACCATTCTGGGTGGAGCGAATGTACCCAGTGACTTGAAGGCTCTTTTAGGCAGAGGGCCAAAATTTAGGCATGAACCGCAATTATCAGGGCAGCGGTTTTCGGCCATGGCTAGAGTTTGACAGACAAGGTCGACGAACAAGAAAGGGATCATGCAACCAAAGAAGGCATCCACTGTTCAATAAAGAACGTGCTCCCCCGGACCGCACCCGTCACCGTTCAAGCATGTGGTATCCTAGTTGAAGAGCAATAGCATGCATATCCTCCAATCCGACAAGCAAGGAATGTTTGTATTGCTACCAGAAAACCTCCCGGAAGAAAAGGCTGACGACTCCATCCCGAAGAACTTCAAGGCAGTGAACTTCGATCCAAAAAAGCAAAGGAAGGTAGCTCTCAAGCTACTGGGTGAACTTAGTCTGGCACATTTAAAGAATATCACAAGCAAGGCAGAGTCTAGGTTCCTTGGCCTGTTTTCCACGTGTAAAACGCACAAACCTGCCTACCCGTTAAGGGTAATTGTGTCTGAAAAAGCTTCGTGGCAGTTGCATGTCGGAAGGTTCTTGCAAGGACATTTGAAAAATGTTCCGTTGAATGACCCTTACTTAGTGAAAAGTTCTGATGATTTCGTGAATGAGCTAAGCGGTCTTTGTGTTACGAATGGAAACAGTGTAAAGGCGTTTTGTGCCGACGTAGATTTTTTTTATTCTCTTCTATGGGATGGTTTGCTAGCTGCTGTGTGGGATAAAATCAGTGAAACTAATGAACAGCACTTCCAAAACTCAGCAAGCATAAACGTTGACAATTTCATTACGCTTTCATAATTTTATCTAAATTCAACAGCCATTAATCACAATGGAACTTTTTTACATTCAACGCACCGAAATTTGTAGCGAATGACCCATTGCGCCCATTCTCAGAGACATATTTTTATCTAGCGTTGCCAACCGTATTTGCGCCGAGTTAAATGACTCCCCAGTTACTGGCATTTATCGCTACGTTGATGACTACCTCATTCTTTTGAAGAAACGTCCGGGTTACTGTTTTAATGACGAAGTCCAAAATATTCTGGGCATTTTTTAGGATGCATGGAGGGGGACTGAAGTTCACTTTTGAAACTCCTAAGATTATTAACATTAAGTTTTTGGACATTAATATTTCCTTTCATGCGTCTAATGAACATGTCTGCTGGGCGTATCTAGCCGGATCTAAGAAAGGCATCCTTCCGTATGATAGTGCTCCTTCCAAGCTTCTAATCTAAAAAGGAAAATCATCGTCACTTGTGTACGAAGTGGCATTAACAAATCGTGTGAGCACCAAATGAAGGCTAGTGTTGAGTCGTTCGGTCTAGCAGACCGAACGACTCAAGTCATTCGGTTATCCAGCTTCCGTCATCACAGCTGTGTGTGAAACTGCTACAAAAATTCAAACGTTCAGGAAGGAAAACTGATGAGCAAGAAAAAGACAACAGACCGTTTCACGTGATTCTATATGTACAGGCGTAAGCAAATGTGTGGAGACCACAAGATCGCGTGACCGAACGCATCGACGCGCCATCTGGCGATGTGACACCTGCTGCGGTGCGCGTGCGCCTCCCGTCGTATCAGTTGGCCTCTCATGCCGCTCTGTCTGACGCGGTTACGGCTCTCGTAGCCAAAACGACAACTGTGTGTCGCTTTCTTTCCTCCATAGAATCAGTGGCGTTCATTTACGTAGCGGCTGCGACGTGGCCGGTTCAAGTTTAGGAATCTAGTTTAAATAGGAACCTAGTTGAAAAAGGAATCTAGTTTAAATAGGAATCGAGTTTAAATAGCAACCTAGTTTAAATAGGAATCTAGTTTAAATAGAAATCGAGATTAAATAGGAACCTAGTTTAAATAGGAATCTAGTTTAAATAGAAATCGAGTTTAAATATGAATCTAGTTTAAATAGGAACCTAGTTTAAATAGAAATCTAGAGGTAAAAGGTTAACACCTTTAAACTAGATTCCTATTAATGTTTATACGAACGATGGTCAGCAGATCCCCCAAATCGACTCAGTTAGACATATCCGCTTTCAACTTTCCGAGGAGTCTGTATGGCGTGTGCGTTATTCTTTCCTTTTGTTATGTGCCATTGAACCCTCGTTTAAACTTCCGAGGACATTGTTTGTGTACGTGTATATCTCGTATTGAAACTTCGCGGGAAGTCTGCATTGTGTTCGGTTTGTTCTTCGCCATTGTTATGTACGTTCTAACCCTTGTTTAAACTTCCTTGAACATGATTTGCGCGTGCATATATGTGCGTTTTAAACTTCGCGAGAAATCAGTATAGTGTGCGCGTCGTTAATTGCTACGCGACACTGAACCCTAATTTAAAATTCAGAGAACATGATATGTGTAGGTGAATATGTGCCCGGCGTTCTTTTCTATTTCCATGTGCGATGTAACACTTATTTAAACTTTCGGGAACATCATTTGGTTATCCAGGTCTATTGAAAACGGCCCGTTCATAGAACACACAAATCCACTTTTTCGTAAATATAGTATTATAAAATCGGACAAAATGTACACCCACAAATTACTAACAATGTATAAAAGTGCTCAACTTGGCAAACTTGACAGTTGTTAGACCTAGCAAGGTTAAAGGAAACAGTCGCGCTGTGTCCCTTTAGGTACGAACCACCATATAAAATTCCCTCTCTCGTACACATTATGGTACAGAGAGAGTTAAACACACAATGCCATTTACATTAAACGAATACTATGCACGAGACATAGATATATTAAAACTAACAAAACAAGATATTGCCACGCGCTATTCTTATTTTCACTTTTGTTGTATTCGGTTTTCGCCCACAGAGACCGTCAGCAAATCTCAGCTCAAACCGCGCCTTATTGTTCTAAACCATTCGCGATTATTGTAGATCGTTTTGTTAAGATTTCACGCAAGACGCGACCACTCGAGATTATTCCAGAGCTTGCGCGATGACCTGTGATAAGGCTAGAATGTTCGACGCGTGATGCATAAAAGCCGGCGCGCTCCAACGAAGTTCAGATTATCGACGGCCGACGCTCTGTTCGCCGCTCTCAATTCCAGCGTGTATTGCTGTAGTCTAACCTTCAGTTTCCCGGCCACAAGTTCGGCCAAAATAAAGAGTTTCTTCTTTAACTCGCCGACTGTTGCCTTCGTCGACGTCACGACCACGCGACATCTGGTGGAGGTGCTGCTTCGCCCATGCTCCGGACGCCCCCGCGAGGTACTGAACCAAGCCCAACCCGCGAAGAAGACGACGCAAAGGACAACCCTGTTCGTCGCACCAGCCGCAGGCAGCAGGGACTGCAGCCAGAGCACGGGCTCCTGCCGGAAAACACCAGGCCAACCAGGACATTGACTTCAACCGCAGGCACCATGACCACCCCTGTACCGCCTGCAACGATCGTGATCCAGCCGCCGAGAGAGCCACCGACTTTTCATGGATCGCCAAGTGAAGATCCCGAAACGTGGCTAGAGACGTACGAGCGAGTTGCGACCTTTAACAACTGGGACGCCGAAGAAAAACTGCGCCGGGCCTACTTCTACCTAGAAGACGCCGCGAGGACGTGGTTCGAGAACCGAGAATCCACGTTACAAACCTGGGACCTCTTTCGCAGCGCTTTCTAGAGACGTTTACGAGCGTCGAGAAAGGAAAGGGCTGCTGCCTTATTGGAAACACGCGTGCAGCTACCAAACGAAAGTGTTACCATTTTTGCGGAGGAGATGGCGCGGCTTTTCCGCCACGCCGACGTTGACATGGCCGAGGACAAGAAAGTTCGTTTCCTCATGCGAGGAGTCAAGCAGGAGCTCTTCGCGGGACTGATGAGGAACCCACCCAAGACCGTCCATGAATTCCTGACAGAGGCAACTACGATCGAGAAGACACTGGAGCTGCGCACCCGCCAATTCAAGCGCCGCTCGACGCCAGGCTAAGCCGACATTCAATGCCTCTCCTCAGACGACCTGCGCGAGACCATAAGGGCCGTAGTGCGTGAGGAGCTTCGACGAATGTTT